>MQRK01098820.1:0-10903 GCA_001938485.1 Girardia tigrina
TATATAACATGAGTAATATATATATATATACTAAATTACAGAGATATATCTTAAATAATAGAAAAGATAGGGCTTTATTTAAAAAAGTGATAATTATATGACTCAGACTGTATAAAATATATGTAAATTATTCTGAAATATTATTAAATTTGTAATAGAATTGCTTTTAAAAAATAATTTTTAAATTATTTTTTCGAAATAATTTTTAAATTATTTTTTCGAAATAATTTTTACATTTCAAATTTGTTTTTGAAAACAACTTTTGTGTTTAGAGTTTTTTAAATCAGAATTATTTTAGAAAGTTATATTTTTTCAAAATAAATTTTTCAAAAATTACAAAAATTCTGATAAATTGTTTTGCACATTGAAAAATATTGTAGTAATTTACTTATCATTTATGTAATCTTTTATCAATGATTCTTCTGTTAATTAAAATTGAAATATCACAGTTTAACAACAGGGCACTCGCAACCTGACTGTATGCTCTCTTCTAATTAAATATTCCAGTTTAAATGTGTTCTCCAGAAGCACGCGGACATTGGTATAAAATGTATAGATAACTCGTTTTTAAAGATACGGGGACTGTAGTCTCAAAATAATCACCATCTGGTTTCCAAACTAGTGGGCTTGTGATTCTGACTGATGCCATCCTGGGAGGAGAATCTCAGACATTTGATTCTGGTGAAGAAAATTATTTCTTGCTATTTTTAATCAGTTTCTGTACACTTAGAAATTCGATTATTTTTCCCACTTTTTTATGAAATTTCACGAATTAATATCATTGTTAAAAACAGTGTGAATAGTAAATTGTCCTATTACTTTTATTGTGAGTTTTATTATAACTGTGCTATGTATTGAACTATTTAGAAATGTTATGGGAGTTTTAAAGAGAAAGATTTTTGTTTACATATAATTATTGTTTTGTATAAAATACAATTATACTTGCAAGGAATATTTTCCAATTGTGTTTGTGGTATGTTGTTTTAGTTTTGAGTTTCTTCAACCCAGATGGAAGATTGATATTTTGAGTGTTTTGAAGTATTGGAATATTCCGACAATTTAAAAAGGTTAATAACAACTTTAAAATTAAATTAATATATTTTATTAATAAATTGTAAAGTTAAGATTTATTTAATCATAAAAAATATACGTTTAAAATGAATTAAAAATATTTAATAATTTAATAAATATTTTAATAATTTTCATAAATTTTAATTAATTTCAATTTATTTTAGTAAAGGATTTTAATTTAAATTGGTTTGACTTTTCAAAATGGAACTTAAATTTATCAATCAACAACGATGTCTAACTACTAACGTTTTGTGGAGAATTGTCCTGGTAGCAATGCGAGTTGTGATGTTAATAAACGTATTGGAAATCATATTGGTGTTCTTAAAAATACAATAATACATTTTTTAATCCTTTTGTCCCAAAAACATCTCAATATATTTCATATTTTGAAAACCATTTGTCTTCAGTAAGAAACATTTAATTTGAAACTAATTTTAAAATTATCAAACCATTGACGGAGTTTAGACTTAAAATTTGAATTCTATGTAGAAAATATAATGAAATTGTTTCAATCTGGATTAGACACTGCAAATTTTCATGTTTAGTACAGTTTTTATAATATTTTTAATTAGATTTAAAAAATATATTCCAAAAAAATATTGCCGAATATTCTAGAAAATAAATTTTAATAAATATTTGTTTATCCAGTTTCCACAGTTGTTAGATTCCAGCACAAAACCGGTTTAAATATAAATAAATTTTCCACAGATTTAAATGTACATTTTCTATATGTCTTATAAAACTGAATTTAACTGTAAAACAGTTATAAACATTTTATAGAATTAAATAATTCCTTTTTTTATAAAAAAGCTTTTTAAATAAAATAAATTTATTAATTCTTGTGAGATTATTTTTAAGTGTATTTTTCTTCAGTAAATTATTAAATAACTTTAAAGGTTTTTTTATTAATTTTAAAATTGAAAACGATTATATTTATTATGATTTTGATTATTATTACAATTATTATTGCTTTTGTAAATTATAAAATTTAAATCAATAATTGCAATATGTAAAAATAGATATATAATGAATATCCCCAAAGTTGCGTTTCCCGAAACATTGCTGATTTGATATAGCATCTTCTTTAAAATGATAAAAGTTTTTATTTAACATAAATATTTGTTTTTTGACTAAACCTAGATTACAAACATTCAAAAAGATTTCTTTTAGTAATTTAATATTTGGAATTTTGGAAGGAAATCCATTCCTGTCTATTTGAGAAATGATATACCTTTCTTTCCTCTCTGTTTCATTCCTTGAGATAAAGATATCGATATACACTTTCTCGAATTGCTCTGATATTGTTATATTGATTATGCCTTCCTCAATTTTGGACTTATCCGTTTTTGTTTGGTGGCATTCTAGGCACTCTCCATTAACTTTTTTACAGTTTTATATTCTTCTTCTATATCAAATTTGTTGTTCAAATAGTGATACACTTTTCCCGGATCCATTCTCATAGTTATTAATTCTCTTGCTGGGCTCCGTGTTGTCACAGATAATAATTTGGTTTTATGTCTACCATATTTCGCGTCGTTATGTTGCATTATATTTTTGTCAATTTAAATTATTTTAATGATATTCAAATAAAGCATTTATCTTCTTTACATTATCTAAAGTTTTACTTACCCGAAAACAATTTATTGTTCTTAATTATCAAAAACCACTGCAAAATACCATCAATTCATTTACATAGCCAATTATTTCAAAATATTCGTATTGATTAAAAAATAATCTGAAATTGTATGAAATTAAATGATATATTATTTGGTTATAAAATGATCCTTATAACAATCAACGGATATAAATTTATCAAAAACGTGAAGCAATATCTTTTTTATTCATTTAACAAAAAACCACCAAGGAAAATTTTAACTTTAGATGAATTAAGAACAATAATTGGCTTTTCACTACATTTATTGATATTACAACTCAAATTGCCGCTAGGACAATTCTCCACAAAACTTTCGTAACAAGTCATCGTTCTTGATTGATAAACTTTTTAATTCTCTTTCTAAACGTCTTATTATTCAAACAAATTTAAATTAATATTTATTTACAATTTGATTTCAAAATAATTTATAATCTAAATTACAAAATAATTTTAATTATTTTAAATATATTATTTATGATATATTAATTTACTTTTAAAGTTAGTTATTTAAATTTTTAAATTATTTAATAATCCGACGTTTTTAAATATTTAAAATATCAATCTTCCATCTGTGTGGGAAAAACACAATCCTAAAACAACATACAATAAACACCATTCAAGAATATTCCTCACAAGATGTAAAGTTATTACCTTAAAACTAAATGAATGAACTTTACATTGTCTCAAAAGGCAAAAAATATATAAATAACAAAGTCAACTAAAAATTATATTTTTATAAAAAAAATTTTATATATAATTTTTTTATATAAATTCACTTTTTAAAAGATCTAGTCAACACGACGTCAAAGTACTGGTTTTGGACATGGTATTTTGGGTATAGCCATTTTAATTTATCTTGTTCATATGTTTTGATAAAAGTTGAATTTTATTATTAAAAGATTTACTTTTACTGCTAGAGGTTAATTAAACCATAAATTATAAGAAATAAATGTTTTACAATTATATATGATTATTGAAGTGTATGAGATAATTAAGAAATGTTTACATTTAAAAATAATTTGAGAAATAAATTACAAGCAATTAAAAATTTTTATAATAATAATAAAAATAATAATAATAATAATAATTACTATTAATATTTTTAACAATATTATTTTTGCGTATAATATTCAAACAGTTTGTTTATTTTAACATAAATTTCGGATTAATTTTTCTCAAATTGAGTATTTTACTTTACATATCAAAGTAATGAAGAATAAAAAGTCTTGACTTTGGCTATATAGCCAAATTTTGTCATATAGTTATCTCTTTGATTAAAATAGGAAAGTATCTATTATGTTATATAAAAATATTTCATGATAACAAAAAAAATGATAAAAAAACAATTACAAAATTTTATGAAACTTCCACTCTCAAAAATCCCAAAGAATTCTTCAACAACTACATAATACATTCCTCAGTCTTTTATTGAGTAAACAACAAATAAATTATCCTATATTTTTAATTATTCATCATTCATTATTCATTAATTTGTAATTATCTAATCAATTATTATTTAATAAAATTTCCATTTTTTATTTAATTTTTCAAAAATTTTCAAAAATTTTTTTTTTAAATTTTCAAAATTTTGTTAATCAAATTTCAAATTTCACTAATCAACTTCATCAAAAATGTAACAATAAAATAATAAATATAATGAACATTATTTATAAATCCTTTTTTGTATAAATTTATTTAATAAAATTTTCAATTTTTATTTATTTTTTAAATTTTCAAAATTTTGTTAATCAATTTTTAAATTTACTAAAAAAAGTATAAATTTAATTAACTGATTAATTATTATTAAAATATTTTTTTGTTTTGTAAAAATATAATACTAAATTTAAAAATAAATTTAAAAACTTTCATAAATTTCAATAATTTATTTATCATTTTTCAAATAGAAAAAATATTTTCCTCAAACAACTTTGTTTTTGTGAAAAAAAATTTTTTTTGAAAATTTTCTCAATAAAATAGATCTGTTTCTTTTAATATCAATCACAAAACTATTTAGGCAGAAAATTTAAATTTGAAAGCCGATTAATACAAAATGTTATTTTATTAATTTTTGGAAAACAATTACTTATTTCTTGTGTTTTATTACTAAAAATTGGAAAATAAAAACGTCATTTTAGTAATAAATTATTTATCAACAAAGCAAAAACAATTATTAAATTTTTGACATTTGCATTAAAAAATGAAGTTAGTTAAAACTCTTAATGATTACAATATTTGTAAATATTTTATTTTTTTATTTTTAGAATTGCAAATTATTTCTTTTAAAATTATCATTATAATGCAAAAACTAGTGGCTCAGTTCAGATAAACTTGGAAAACTGACCCATCGAATTGATCTACATCAAAAAAGGGGTTATATTGTGCGTTCGATGGATAGTATCAGGGCATTTTCACTGGGAATTCCTTTTGATTAGTCAAACCATCACCTCTAAAGTTTACTGCACCCAATTAGACGGTGTTCAGACTGCTTTAAGTGTTCATTGTATCATGACGGCTCGTGTTTGTTTTCAAGAAGATAATGCCAGACCTCGTGTTTCGTGCCGGACACGCCATAAACTTGAAGAACATGGTTTGCGATGCTCTTAAGCACTACTCATATAGCCCAGGCTTTTATCAATTCGATTATCATCTTTGCCTATCACTGGAACATTTCCCTTATAGACGCCACTTCATTTAAGACGAACACGTGGATAAGGTGCTTCAAAAGTAAATCAAACGAGAACTGCAGGTTAACCTAAAATTTGAACAATGAACGTAGTGAATTAATTTATCATCCAAATTACTTATCATACGTTCCTCTTTAGTGCAAGCTTCTTTATTTAACTCGTACATGTGTACTAGATTTTTTTTTATTTTTCTCAATTTTCGCCATTTTTTCGAGATTATTTCATTTGAAATTCAATTAACCAACGTGGTTAAATCAATTAATCGCTGCAAAATAATAATGAAACCTCATCATCGTCTATTAATAGTCGAGGAATAGTATTTAAGGAAGTTTGGATCATCTCGCTGCATTTAACTTTTTAACGGTATCACTGTTAATTGATAAATTTCGACGTACAATACGTGTTGCCGATGAAACAGGAAACCATGGGAGGAAAAAGAGCGCAAGTATTGAAAGAATATTTAAAGAGTCGAAACCGATTTCAAAGGAAACCCACATTCTTCTCAAAGAATCACTTTACAAGAATTAGGAATAAGCAAATCCTCTTTGGAACGCATCATAAAACTCGACCTGGACCTCTTCCAATACAAGTTTTAAATGACCCAGTCAATTTTTCCAAAAGTTGCAAAACAGCAATTTCAGTTAGCTAATACAATGGTTTCGATGATCAATATTGAGCAAATCTGGTTTAGGGACGAAGCTCATTTTCAAACAAAATATATGATATTCTGGACGAGACAATCCACACATGATGATTATGAAACCATTACAACCAAGAAGGCTTACAGTAGGCTTTGCGATCTCATCAAAAACTATTGTTGGACAGATATTCATAGAGTCTACTGTTACTGGAGTAGTTTATCTTATTTGTCAAATTTTTTAAATTTATATTTCGCAAAACATCTTTGTTGCACATGATAAATAATGTATATAAGATATTAAAAATATTAATAAACATAATTAAAATTATTTTTTAAAACTCTAACTATATATATTTTGAAAATGTATGTAACATTATATTAACATGCAATAGAAAAAAAATGATTGACAAAATATTTGGATTGAGATTCTGAAAAAAATGCGAATGTTCATTAAATAAAATCTTTTCTGGATAATTAATATCACAAATTAATTCTAATGTTTTTTTAATTTTAAATTAGAAATTATTTTGTTTTAATTGATAAAAAGGTTTATTGAAAAAAAATCAAGTTTATTTTATTAATTAAAAGTGAAAGAGAAAAGAGAGTAGAAGAAAGATTAACTTTACCACTTTATTACTGATCAATACAAAAATATAAATAAAATAAATAAAAAGTTATAATAGTATTTTTTATTAAGTCAAACATCATTTTATTCAAATGTGAAAACATAATTTTAAATTTTAACACTAATTGTAAAACCATTTTCTGTTAAATTTGTTAACAAAAATCTGTTTTGATCTGTGCAAGTAAAGTTGATTCTCTGATTATATTTATTTATATGTATTTTATTGTACATACAATATTTACGTGCTATAGCATCTGAAGAATAATTTATTTTAGATTAAAGAGATTATTCGAAGCACTGGAATATCGAAGAAAGATAATATCTTATACCTGATTGTCAAGCAGAGATGTTAGTTTCTTATTTGTATTTTCATAATACTTTATCTATATATGATTAATATGAAGAGAATTATTAAATTATAGTTTTTTTACTTAATCAAAATCAGTCAAAAACATAAATAAGTTGTAATTTTCAATAGAATAATAATCGTCGTACAAATACTTAATATATGTACATAATTCCATCATTTTATGAATTATAATTATTAGGTTGATGCAAAAGAAATGTCGTTTTTAATGTATTTAATATTTATTGTTTGAAATATTTTGAAAATCATTAATAAATAGATTCATATTTAAATTTACTTTAAAGCCTAAACTTTACTCTATATTTTGATACCAAGTATGTCATTATTGTTGTTAATTTAAGGTGTATTTTACTTTAGAAATGTTATAAAAGAAGGAAATGAGAACAATTTTATTCTACTATTTCAAACTAGGTCGAAAAGCGACAGAAATGGCTTGGAATATTAACAATGTATTTGGACATACCACTAATTTACGAACAGTACAACGTTGGTTTTCTAAGTTTCGTATTGCCAACGAGAGCCTTAAGGATGAAGAACACGGTACTCAACCATCACAAGTTGACGACGACCACTCGAAAAGGTTAATCAATGCCGACAAGTATAAAAATTCACGGGAAGTTGCTCAAGAACTCAACGTTCACCAATCAACAGTTGTTCGCCATCTGAAGAAAATCAGGAAAGTGAAAAAGCTGGACAAGTGGGTGCAGCACGAATTAAACGAAAATCAAAAAAATCGTCGTTTTAACGTGTGTTCTTCTCTGCTTTTGCGTCATCAAAGCGACCCGTTTCTTGATCGACTTGTAATATGCGATGAAAAATGGATCCTATACAACCTGCGACATTCAGCTCAGTGGTTGGATTTCAAGGAGGCTCCAAAGCCTTTCCGAAGCCAAAATTACACCAAAAAAGTCATGGTAACTAATTGGTGGTCCGCACAAGGTTGAAATCATTACAGCTTCCTAAAACATGGCGAAACAATTACAGCGGAAGAGTATTGTCAGTAAATTGACAAAATGCAACAAGAGCTACATAAAAATGGCCAGCATTACTAAATAGAGAGGGGCCAATTCTTCTGCATGACGATGCTCGTCCAAATGTTGCAAGAAAGACCATGCTATAGTTAAACGAACTGGGATATGAAACTTTGCCTCATCCACCGTACTCACCAAACCTTTCCCCTACAGACTATCACCTTTTCAAACATTTCAACCAGTTCCTTCGCTAAAAATGCTTCAGAAACCAAAGAGATGCTGAAAGAGCCTTGGATGACTTCATCGCCTCCAGAACTCCAGAATTTTATACAACTGGAATAAATAACTTGTTACCCGTTCGCAACAGTCTGTTCAATGTAATGATTTTTATTTTGACTAATAAAATTAATTCTAAAAAAAGTTATGTTCATTTAAAGTTGACGGTTAAAAAACGACATTTCTTTTACATCAACCTAATAGAATTAATTTTATTGAAATGAATGTTTATTTTATACAAAATTATGAAAAATAATTACCAATTATTGAAGGTATTTGTTTGTTTTAATTTTGTTATCGAAGTTTTTGCATAAATATTTTGTGAATTTTAGTAGATCAAAATAATTTATCGGCGATATGGAAGGTTAAATATGTTGTTTTTGAGAGTCTGTAGGGTAAAAGAAAACATTTGAAATTTATAACACTTGTAGTAATAAAAAAAGTATTTCAATTAATTAAGAAAGTCTTTATTAATAAATTTCTTTTAAAATATAAATTTATATTAATTCCCTATGGGAATTTTTGTAATGTATATTTCTAATTTTAATTTGAAAAAATATTTCTTTTATTTAATTCGATGTCTTGTTTGAGATTCTCTGATTAATATATTACAGATTTATAAATTAAAATAATATATATATATATATATATATATATAATTTAAGAAATTCATTTGCGAAAAATTGTTTTGTTTATATTTTTTAATGATTTATTTTTAGTCTGATTATATTATTTAAGAGGATTTACTTTAATGATTAATTATAGCTAAACCTGTGTTATTTGATCCATAACTAGTGATTTTTTGTAAACCTTCACAACGACCTACGCATTATTTCTATCAACAATATCTTTAATTTAGGAATATTGAAATTCCTTTAATTTACATCCAAAATGCAAAGCACCTGTAAAACTAACTCACATACAAATTTTCTGGAAAATTTTCAACGTAATTTCTAGCATAGCTAATTTGACCAGACTATTTATTCCTATTGTTTGATGCAGTCTCCAGGTTTTGCGGTTCGAGCTTGGCCCATTTTTGAGATAATTAGTTGTTCATTGAAAATCGTTTTATAATAGTCAAATTCGTCAGCAAAATAATTCTTTCAAAAAAATTTAGATTCAAAATAATTGTAAGAAAATCAAATTTGTTTTTTCGTCAATCGAAAAAAATCAAATTTCAAAATAAATAATTTGTTTTTAAAAATTAATATCGTATTTTACAAATCAATTCAATTAAAATTTCTATCCTATAATAATTGGATGCAAATTAATTTAAATCATATAACAATTAAGTTTGAGATAAATTTAATTGTTCAAAAAAATCGAGAAATCTAGATTAATTAAAAAAAATCGAGGAAATAGAAAAATTGATTTATAAATCACTGGTGACTTACGAAGCTCACTCTGATTGGTTGACAAACCAGAACATTCCATTTGACTTAATAATCTCAGATCGATACTGACACAAGCACGCCGACACAGTTCGGTCAATACAAATAATCACAATAATAATCCGAACAAAGACATCTTTTTCAAATGTAAAATGTTTTATTTAATAATTATTTTTTTAAATATTTAATTATTTAATTTTATTTTTAATTTACATTAAACGGTAGCAAGCATATAAATCAGTAATTTTCATCAATTTTGGTCATAAAAATCAAGTTACATTATTGAAAGATCGTCTTTCGGTAGGAGAGAAGAAGAACATTTTAATATAAATAAAAAATAACAAAATATAAATTAGAATTTATTTAAATTTCGAAACACCTATATTTTACGGATATCATAAATAACAACAGAATAAAACTATAAATCATTTTCGGAAAATGTAACCCCATCTATCATGTCTCAACACCAATCCAATTTACTGTCAAAACTACTCTTTAGGTCCTTACATTAAGTGGACACTATAGAAAGTCTGAAAATAATATGAAAAAATGAATAATTTAAATTTAAATCGGAATAACTGCATTTTTGTGATATGTAATTCTTTTAATAAAGATACCGACTTTTTCATCCAAAAAGCAATTATCAGAATCATAGAAAGAAACAAGAATCGTTCGGTATTAAGATAGGTATTTAATACCAGAAGTATCTCCTCAACCAAAAATTAACTTTTTGAAATTTCCATAGCTCCTTTTTCATGTCAATTCTTAATTAAAAAAATATTATCTTTGTGATGAAATTTGAAACGGTAAAATATTACCTATTGAGAAGTCTTGAAACTGAAAATTTCTCAAAATTTAGTTTGAACAGTAACGTTTTTGTAATAACAAAATAAGGTCAGGATCTTTTTTCATCATCAAATTAATAATAAATCAAGTTAATACTATGTAGTTGAACAACCGACATTGTTTCTACAACACTAATTGATGAGCAATTTGAGTTAAGATAATATTTTGTATTTAAAAAACAAATTATCGATGGAATATCAAAAATAACAAAAATTAAAGATTTACGTGGTTTAATGAAATAATTCTGAGAGAAATACTTCTAACAAGGGGACATGGAGTTTCTTGCTCTCTTATCGGTTAATTGTATACAATTCTTTCTTTAAAAGTGACCCATATATATATATATATATATATATATATATATATATATATATATAT
>MQRK01098832.1:0-14097 GCA_001938485.1 Girardia tigrina
ATAATATTACATTAAAAATTTATGATGGTTTTAAAACTTGTGCACTTTTTTAGTGGACACACCTTATCATAATTTACTATTTTATATTTTAACGACGGCTCCGTAGAATCCTTAAAGATGTTATAATGTTAAAAGTCATAAATTTATATTGAGAACTCGTGTGTCATATTACTTCAAGTTAATTAATATCAAAAAAGTGGGTTTATGGAAAGTCGTTTGTTATAGTATACAAATATAGATTTATTTGTATGAGAAGGTGATAAATGTTCTTGTCCCTGATAAAATTAAAATAATTTTAAAATGTAAAAGTTTAAATTTTTTAAACATTTTAATTTTAAATTATAAATTGTGCAAAAGAAAATTTTTTTAAAATTTTTTGATGCTCATACACTATTCAACTCCACATTGACAACTTGTACCTTGGGACCATTATTCATGTATAGATTCCACAAATACCACTCCCTGGGTTTGATACCACTCCACTATTAGAGGGTCTACCCAAACTAAAAAGTACTAACATCACCCCGATAGACCTCCTACAAGGTTATCAGCTTTCCGCTTACGATGTATCTTTGGACCCCCAGTAAAAAACGACCAATCATGTTCAGATGTTCCATGATTTAACATTCCTTTGGCCGTTCTCGTGGACTGTGAATAGCCAGAGAAGGGACAGTTGAAAATCCCTTTTTTAGATTATTAAGAACACCAATATGACTATCCGACTTTCTAATCATTAATGCGAGACATCATACTTTCCTGTCCCGTAAAGCGTTCCCGTTGTGAAGAATCACTCGATCTCCAATTTCCTGCGCAACGTTTCTGCCATATGGGGTTTCCGACAAAATACACATATCCAGGTGTATCTTTTCCAAAATCACGATCAGATTACAGAATTTTTCAACCGTTAGTCCTTTAACGTTCCAATTTCTAAGTTTCATACTGACACTGGAACCATTCTCGAGTGGTTCACACCTCGGGAGCCTATTGACTGAGGGAATCTGCCAGACTCATAGTTAGGGAAGTAAAAGAAGTAAATATACTGCGCATATGGGTGCTGACCTTATTTCGCAAGTTACTAATTAGCCTAACCGATTTGAATTGATTAGTTCCTAGGATTCGTCACGAGGAAGAGTGAAACGTTAGATCTTAGCTGTACAATCAATATTATTATTTTGAACTTAATCCAAGAAACCATATCAAGTTAATATGATTTATATAAACAACTTTATATAACAAAATATTTCAATTTTTAGCGCTTGGAGTATCTTCAAATAAAAATGTTCCTGAAGCAATTATATAATTTATACTGGCTTCTTTCAAACAAAATACCGGTTTTGAAAGGAATAAATATTTATGACAAAAAACATTAAAATAATTAATTCAAACTCTGACAGAACTATTTAAGCAAATATTGACTAAATTATATTTTTTATAAATTTTATAATGATATGTATAATCTAATCCCTTATTAAATTGAATTGTGTAATTTTGCAAAAAAAATTTACTGTCTTAACATAAATTTAATTATATAAATTAGATTTAAAAACAAAAATAAATAAATAATTTATATTTTAAGGAAAATATTTTAAATGAATTTTAATGAATTTACCTCGAGTCTTGATGACAGGACAGCAAATGAACTGACAGAGCTGCTCGGTTTCAATTTCATTTGAAATGGCTGTTTGAAAGTCTTTGTAAATGTTTTGATGAGTTACTAAACTTTTAGAAATTAATTTTCTTGTTTATTTTTAATCAAAAATGTATAATATAAATATTAAGAGATAATCTGAGAATATTGACAATTAAAGAATCAACACTATACATCTTAATATATATATATATATATATATATATATATATAAGTTATAAATTATAAATTATAACTATATGTTTTATATCAATTAGTATACTTATTAAAATTGTGTTACTTGTGTAAAGATTACACGTTCCGTCTGATCATGGAGTTGCCCTGAACACCGGAATGTGGTAGCAGGGGTGCTCTTTGAAATATATGGAAGAACAGTGTGTGAGGCACTATATATCAGATCTTTAGATCCTAAGATCAATGTGCAAACGGGTCTCTCGAAAACCTTATTGAGCGTGCTTAGATGACATAATAATCCATTGATTTTATAATCACCGATTGTCTATATAAACGGATTTCAAAATCATTTTTTTTCTTGAGACCTGACGATGACGGTTATACTGTCAAAATTAATTGCCGTAAAAAATATATTTTTTTAAATATAGATAATATTACATTAATGATTGTAAAGAAATATATGAATAAAAGTAAACTAAAAATGGAAGTTATTACAAAAAATAATAATTTACTAGTGTGATATTTGTTTCTCAATTCTTCCACTTAACTCTTACAAATCGATTTCTATTTCGGTAATTGCAAATTGTAATTGAGTTTTGGGTTTAGCGCCCATTATGTTTGATCTTGTTTTATGTTTAGTCAATTGCATTTTCAAAAATTACGATTCAAAGGTGTAAGTTGAACCAAACTTAGTTGAACCAAACTCTTTGTGTCATATTTCTCAAATTGAAAATTTACTCTTTTGTGACGTAAGTGTTATAAAAATCTATTTCTGATTTTGTTGTTTCAAAAATATGTTTTAATTCAATATTACATTGTAAGTCAATCAGTTCCATTTGAAGATATTCAGGGACCTACTCGATGTAAAAATAAACGCGGTAATAATATATTTAAAACATTATGTTGTATTTGTTTAATTCAAAATTGCTGAATGGGCTTTCAAATGCAACTATAAGTTTTCTCATTTCTTGTAGTAATTGTTACATTTTGGTGTCTTAAATTCTTTCAAATATGGAAAGGGGTGAGTGTTATTATTTTTTAATTACAAATTAAATAACAACAATTTCTTCCTCAATAATTTTATGTTGTTAAATGAAATGGATTGTAAGGTTTCCCTTTCCTTGCAATGATATTAAATTGATTTATTTTTTGACAATATTCACTAGAAAGTCTAAATCCAGTAACCACTCATCATTGCTTAATCCTGATGCAGATCTTTAATTCATATTCATAAACAATTCATTTTCCTCCTGTAAGTATAAAAGCATCGCAAACATCTTCCACGACTTAACTATCTGACTTGAATAAGGTATTAAACATCACATATTCAGAATCCACTTCTATCAGAAAATCCTTAAAGTGCATTTGATCAAATGCAATTCACTGTATTTATAACTATTTCCATAACATGGTAATACTTGGGTACCTTGTTGATGAATAAAACAGTGGATTAAATACGTTTTCGTAAATTTCATTTCGTAATGCCTGTTAACATTATATTCCTTAAAATCATCAACAATCTCGCGACAAATCATTGTAATAATTTTGTATTTTGAACTATAAAAAAATAATTGTCTTCCCATTTCTCGCTATACGTTTCATTTTCGTTCATTATTTTTCTTTTTTTTTGCAGCTATACTTAAAATAAGATAGATATTAAATATATTTATTTTTAATTTTTACATTAAAAATCAATTGTAATTTAATGAAAGTTATTGCCTGGATGTTGTTGAAGTACTGATGTATAGAAATAACAAACTTCCAGTCACAGCTCAAAAAACGAAACCAAAAAACGAATTTTCATTTGAAACTGAAATGCTTTCCCTTGAAAAACTATGTCATTTTAATTAGCTGTGTATATTTAGGAGTGGTCAGTGAGTTTGATAGCTTTAAGTCAATTATTTTGCGAACTCATAACTATAAACTCATAAATAAAATTGTAAGAATATTATGTTATAGTCAAATTAAGTTTTTCTCATAATTTCCAGTTAATTTAGAATGTATGAATGTATTGGGTTGGCAACTAAGTAATTGCGGATTTCACTCATAGATGGTTTCAGCTGAATTTTTAGGTTTGTAGACGTAGTACAAATGTAAAACACATTTTGTTATTTGATAGTTGGCAATTTAGCTGTCCATGAATAAAAAAAGCTTTTTTTATCGGTTGCGCAGTTTTCGTTTGGCCTTCGTTAAAAAATGAAAAATCGAAATGAACATTTTCGTTATATTTTGCTTTTTTATTTCCGCAAAGGGAAAAACGCACCGCAAGCTCATAAAAAGTTAAGTTCTGTTTATGGTGATGAAGCCTTAAAATAAAGGCAGTGCCAAAATTGGTTTGCAAAATTTCGTTCTGGTGATTTTTCACTCAAAGATGAAAAACGTCATGGTCGTCCAGTTGAAGTTGATAACGTCCTAATCAAAGCAATAATCGATTCGGATTGTCATAGTACAACACGTGAAATCGCCGAGAAGCTCCATGTATCGCATACATCCATTGAAAATCACTTAAAACAACTTGGCTATGTTCCAAAACTCGATACATGGGTTAATCACCAACTGAAAGAAACGCATTTAACGCAACGCATTAACAGCTGCGATTTGCTAAAGAAACGTAATGTAAATGATCCATTTTTAAAACGACTGATAACTGGCGATGAAAAATGGATTGTTTACAACAATATCAAGCGGAAAAGATCGTGGAGCAGGCTAGGTGAACCAACTCAAACAAAATCAAAAGCTGATAATCATCAAAAGAAGGTTTTGCTATCCGTTTCGTGGGATTACTCAGGAACAATGCAGTTGAAGAGAAGAGACCCGAATCGACAAATCCATCATGACAATGCATGGCCACACACATCTTTGGCCACTCGGCAAAAATTATTGGAACTTGGTTGAGATGTTTTGCAATATCCACCATATATTCCTGACCTTGAAACATCTGATTACTTTTTGTTTCGATCTTTACAAAACTCATTGAATGGTAAAAAATTCAATAATGATGTCAAATCGTATCTGATTCAGTTTTTTGCTAATAAAAACCAGAGGTTTGATGAACGTTGGATTATGATGCTGCCTGAAAGATGGCAAAGGGTCAATGATCAAAATGGGCATTACATTACAGAATAAAGTTATTTAGTTCCATGAAAAAATTGTCTTTGATTTTCTAAAAAAAATACTTAGTTGCCAACCCAAAACAAATAATTTATTTTTAATATATTGGTTTTCAGTGACATCACCATTATTAAATAAATATCTTTTGGAAAATAGTGGTGAATCTCAACGGTCACTGCTAGTACATCCCTGGATAATGGGCTTAGTTAACAGAGTTTGGAATTTTTCTTTCAATTTTTAAATAAGAGATCAGGGTTTTAATATTCCTAGAGAATGCATGAGAGACAACATATACAAAAACAAACACATAGATCAAACATAGTTTATGTTGGACAGATTATGTACTCAAACATAAATTTAAAGGTTTAAAGTAAACAAACATTGAAAAGCTCAAAAAAATAATCAAAACACCATATTCTGAAGTATTAAAAGGATTTAAGAATAGTATTTTCAAGAATATATGTAGTGTAAAAGTGGTTTCAATAACACCCAAAGTTCAAACTAAACTCCTAAGTAAATCAAAAATGATTTTTGGATTGAAAGCTAATCTGGTTTATAAATTATAATTGTCATGGGTATAAAAAGTCGCACATTTGATAGACAAATCGTCATCTCAAAACCCTGATTAGGGATCATTTACAATCAAGTAGATCGAGTAACGTTCTTGATCATTGCTTACATTGTAAACATAGAATCTCTTCGCATTCAAAGGATGAGTTTCTGTATTACAGATGGACTTTGACTACCATTGTGAGCAGCAGTTCTGTGAATCATTATTGATAAGACACTAAAATCGATTATTAAACATGCAAAATGGACAAAATAGAACCGTTTAAAATCTTTAATTAATTTTTTAAAAATATTTTGTCATTGATATCCAATGATATTTTGAATAATTAAGATAAATCAAAAAGTCATTCCGCTAAAACTAGTTTTTTTAAAATTAATATAAAACTAACAAATATTAATTTATAATGGATAATGATAGAAAACGAAATTCCCAAACATATTAAAAAATATGTTTCTTAAGAAAACTAATAATTTTTTAAAACATATAAAATAAGCGTTCACAGAATTCAATAATAAATATATATATTTAATGTACTTAATTATTAAGCAAATCAAGAAAACTCACAGGATGAGTCTGTTCGAGTTGGATTAATATAGGATAAGTCCTTCTTATATTTTGTCTTAACTCCTGCTGACACTGGCGTATGTTTTATTTTGTAAATTTAAAAACAAAATAATATATTACAACGATAAATAATATTGCTTCTAATAAAAGAAATAAATGATTTCATTAGTCAAACTTCTTAAAATAGTTGTAATAAAATAAATTTAAAAAATCTATTTGATATTAAATAGATATAGTTGCAAATGAGACAAATCCTAAAGAAAATCTATTAATAATTTAAACTTTGTTTTTAATCAAATACAAATTGTTTGAAATTGTACTAAATTGTCTCCAAAAGAATGTTAAAACACAGAATCTATAATCTGTGTTACAAAAGAGGGCCGCTTTACATTTCCCTGAAGCCCTCGAACACAAATTATCGGCATATCTGCTGAATTCTTCGTAACTGGAATCGTTTACGCTTTTGTTGTCTTCTTCTTTTAGCTCTGCTCCGTTCAAGAGTTTTGCACTTAATTAGGACTGATTCTCGTCCTATTAAAATGAAGAATCGCCTGAAAAATTTGTCCTTGATCGTGTCTTCACCCTTCACCGGGTTCTTGGCGTTATTCGAGTTCTGTTCGCAAACCGATTGACTGATCGAACATTTCTTGTGCTGTCGGTACTCTGGCCTATTCGCGCCAGTTTTCCATTGTGCGCCGCCGAATGTGGGACGGTAGGTCCCGCTTGGGACCGTGGGCGGTCTCCTCGATCTGCTCTTTTGACACTGGGTGATCTTGTAGATAGAACAATACGTGTGATAGTGTACATTGCCGGCGTTGCACTCCGTCGGATTGATTCCGCCAATGGTGCGAATTTTCTGTTAATCTCCAAACCCATTTTTCGTAAGAATAATAAATCTCAATGATATTCCTCCATTTTTTATTTGATAATAATTTTTACATTTCAATTTCATGCCAAATATTTACATTCAGTTGAACAACTAACATTTAATACAAGCTACATTACACATAATTCTTTAACACTTTTGATACGATAAACGAAAAGTAAAAAACAGTTGTTTTTTAGTTTTTTTATTAGTTTTTCTCAAGCACCACAATCATTTTAGTAATAAATTATATTGATAACACAATAATTCAAAATTATTTATATTTTCTATTGCGTTACCGCAATTCTTTTAAAATATCCACTATATATATATATATATATATATATATATATATATATAGATTTACCTTTTTACATTGAAATGGGAATTCTAAATTCTGAATTCCAATTTCAAATTTTCTTTTCTTATTCATATCCGAAACAGTCAGCATTACTTTGAAGCACGTCATTATTTAAGTTTTAATTAACGCATCAACAGAAATGAACAAATATTAATATTATAAATAAAAGATTATAATTCAGATATTTAGTTCATGTTTTTTATTATTTGATTATTAGTTCAACTTAGAATTTTGATAACCACTAAGCAGTGACATAAAACTATCGTATATTGTATTAATTCTTGGTTTCTTTTTTCGCCTTCATCCTCCATTCACAAAATAATCGTCATTAGGCCAAACTGACAGAATGATTAATCGTGATCCGAGTTGTGAAATAATTAAAGCAAACAAAGCATTATTTTTAATTAATAATATTTTTAGACTTAACCTTTATAAATAATTTTAATAGTTAAAATTTCGTTATATTAAAATTAATAATTTCATAAAAATCATCTTTTTTTGTGTTTGTTAAAACCTATTTCTGTTTAAAAATTGAATTCTAATGATATCTTTCTATTAATCATTCTTGTTAAGAGAGCTCACAAATTTGACAAAACATTTATTACATTCACAATTTCGATCATCTCTATGACGATCAATAGTATTGCTTTCACTTAAAGCTATCAATCAATGTTTAATAATTTTCATTCCAATCTGAACTTGAAAAATTATTTTATTTAAAATATTTAATTTAAATTTTATTGGCTAAAATGAAATTACTTTTTATAATCCTTTTTAAACATTAATTTGTTTTTAATTATTTAAAAATATTCAAAAATAAAATCAATAAAATTATTTAAAATTTATAATAAATAAAATTAAAAATTGGAATATTAAATCTAAATTTGAATAAATTAGTTTCAGATTATAAGAATTAAAATATTGATCATCCGTCTGATTAGGAGAGGTACAATCCCGAATCAACACACAACATTTAAACATACAAACACTACACAAAAACATCACAACACCAAATATTCCTCACAATTCTCAAGTAACATAACAACGAATGCATAATTCAGTACAGAAAATACTAATTTCTGAACCTTCTGAATCTGTATTCTGAAGCTTATCTGGATAACGAAAGCAACCTGATTTACTAAATTCCCAAACATTACACTTAATACAATCATAAACATATATGTATTTATATATTCAGATATCGTCACCGTCGAGTCAATACATCGTAAGTAAAAATATAAAGATTTGTCAGAAATCAATAAAAACTAAAGACTAATAAGTAAAGATATAACATACGAGGTTTTAAAAGTAAGGAAGTTTGAGGGCATTGTCTCAGTCTGTGCGTATGAAACTTTTACACCATGAAAACATTGTTTTTCTCTACCGTTTCAAGCATTAAAATGAAAATGTGAAAAATTGTCACTTGCGAGGTTTTGACTCTATGATGACGATATTCTCATGAAATGTATACGATATTTAACCCGAATGGGGCTGTCCTTTTAAAAGAACACTGCTCAAATATTTTTACATCAATTTAACGACTCAGCAACAGGCGGCATTAGGTGCAATAGTCTTCGTATATATGAGTCATGAGTTTGAACTCATCAGTTTATTTAGATATGAGTTATTTAGATATATATTATTTAGATATAATAAACCAGAATTAATATCAAAAATTCATTTTTTCTAAAGGAAATAGTTTCGGCCCCATTATGGTTAATAGCATACATATCAAAATTTAGTCTGTATATAAACAAAAGTTTCCCTATCTTTATGAAATCTTTAATCTTTCGCTACTTTAATCGATTTAAACTTATGCATACAAACAGTTATTCCTTCGATTGAACACTTTATAATCCTAAGGTTGCGGCTTCATTTACAGAATGTATGCTTTGAAGCACTTGATTGCTTTACCCTCTGACAATAATATCAGGGACATTAAATGTTTGCAACTCATCTTTGTTTGTTTTCATTGACTGCATCTTTTTTTCATTCAAAGAAGTCGACAAATCTAACTTTCCTTATTCAGAAAATATTCTCCATACCAGTAGTAAATCTTATTACCTTATACCATTTCGTATTTCCATTCCACTTCCTTTGTATGTCAAAATATTCGTTTGAAAACTTCCTAATCAGTTGAAACTGGCTGTTCCGATAAGCGAGATTCCAGATATGTGAAGGTTTTCTGTATTATAAATTATACGATTGATTGTCTTTAAGTTTTGTCCCTAGAGGAAAGTACACTTAAAGGGGTTTATGAAAGCGTTCAAAGAAACAGCGCCTTATATTTAAAAAACGTTTAATTTCTTTATTTTATATTTTTATATATTCGTAATTTTATTAAATAGTATTTAATAAATCTAATAAATATAGTTTCATTAAAAAATATCTTAGATGAAAATAATTCAAATTAAAAAAATCAATTTACATTCAATTTATAAAGTTATTTTTTTGTGATTCACATTATTTTGTAAAAAAGAAAAATATGAAATCAAGGAAATTGTATATCGTTTGTTCACTCCTGGTTCGTACATCCCACGTTCATTTTTTCCATTTTTCTTATTCTTACATGATAAATAGAAGGAATATATATATATATATATATATATATATATATAGATATATATATATACATATGTAAAACAGTCCCTCATCTAAAGTAGCAGAAGCTAAACCATATTGCAAACAGTTGGATGAACTTTTAGGCGACATGACTAAACAGAAAGCAGCATTCTTCAGGTAAATGCCGGTGTTATACATCCAACGAAGAAACTGTATTGCTACATTAATGCGTACTGTTGAATTCTATGGAAGAGCAGAAATATTAGCGCTTCTGCATTCATTGCTCATTCGGCTTTCTTATAACTTCTATGCTCCCTTTTCTACTTAACTGAACTTAATTTTTTTATAAAGATAAACAAGTGTTCACAATTAAATTCTAGGATGTATATGTATAACTACTCTATACGTACTTAACTGTATTTTGTGTTAAAATGCTATTTTTCACAATAAAGTAAAAAAGAAAAAAATAATTAAAAAAACAAAGGGTAAATCTGCCAAAGTTTGTCCCAAGGCTAAATGAAAAAAAGACGAGGGTTTGTTTTAGATCTAGACGCCTTGTTCATTCTATTTATCATGTAATAATATAATAAATTCGGGACGTATGATCACGGGATGAACGAACCGTAAACCAAGGTCATATATAATAAAACATAAGAAACAGCAATAATGGATTTGAATGAATAAATAAACTTTATGGTTCATTTCTTAACTAAAGGTGGCGAAATTAAATTAACTTAAATGTTTTTGTCAATATCTCAGTAAAAAATGAATAGCAACAATGTGTCTAAAATCTTTCCTCACACAAATGATCAAAATAGTTACAATTGGGAAAAATGCATCAGTTACCTTTTAGATAGCTTGTTGATACCTTCCTCGAAGAAAGGTGTATGCATTGAATTTGTCCATTTTTTTAAATCATGTAGGATATCAGAAGAACATGTGTCATCCGTTCCTTGTATTGTAGATTTTATAGGTCGAAAGAGGTAAATATCCAAAGGTATAGAGTCAGACAAAACCAGATACTCGTCATCTCTACAAACGGATCAAAGAGCATTGTCGATTGGATAAGGGGGGCAATATTGCTGAACATACAGTAAATGTAAATACAGTAAAATGTAAAAAGAAAATCGAAGAAAATGATTTTCAAATTCTGTGTAATCGATTTATGAATTACTTTGAGAGCGTAACGTGTGGGACCTTATTAATAAGATCCATGGATCTAAAAATTAATATTGAAGCTTCACACTCAACTTCTTTGTTTTCAAATATAGCCTTTCTTACATAATTGAATAATCACCATTCTCATTTATAAGCTGCAAAAAGCTTATGTTAATTTAAATAAAAATATTATTATTTAACCCTACAATGCGCAATTGTTTTAATTATCATAAAAAAATATGTTTATGGGAAAAATGGAACTGTCATTTTTGTTGATAAAATATATTGCATCTATGACTTTATGGGCAGTTATCATTTCATAGACAATGTTTTTGGTTCACAGTATGTAAACACTCAAAGAATATCACGTGATTAAAAGATATTGACGTAAAATATGGTTGATTCAAATATGAATCACGGTGCATTGTAGGGTTAACCCTAATCGTCTCACGTGTTTTTATAACAAATATTACCTCGATCTGACTCTGAGTCACATATGAGAATTATGAAAATAATTACAATATTATTGATTTTCTTTGTAGTTTAAATTAATTTTTTTCAAAATATACAGTTTTTAATTATATAGTTTTATAAACATAAATATTATAGATTTTTTGACTTCGAATTATATAAAATACATTAAAATTATAAATATATTAAATATTTTAAAAGATGAAATTTAATTTGGAGATTCATAAAAAGAGTTTATGTTGTGGAAAATGGATATTTAATAGAATGAATTGTTATAAATTAGGAAAATTAGAAACTTAAAAAATTAACATCAATTAATAAAATGAATTTTTGTGTCTCGTTTTAATCAATAATAAATGATTTCATCTGCATTTCTAATCCAAATGTGTGATGTAAAAAACGATTATTTTAATATTTTATATTTATAATTCATTTAATTATGATAACATAATATAAATTTCTTAATTTTATTAATGGAATTCAGGAAAGGATATTCGGACATTGTGTTTCTAATATGGGGCGTATAATTCACAATGGTGGATCTCTGGAAATACCAATAAAGTAAAGTAATTTTGATAATATTTTATGATTTACCTTAGAAAATACTTACACAATGTTTTTATATTTTGGATATATTAAATGGAACGAATTTTTTATCATAAATAAATATTTTATTAAAAGCAAATTTTTACAATAACAAGGAGTAGTTTCCATTAATGTAAACGCCATTACTTTCGATTATTCTTCTCCAATGGCGCTGCGACAAAATAATTTTGCGGTGATATTTTACATTTTATATTTTATATTTTATATTTACTGTTTTACTTTATTTTATATATGTTGGGTTCTTGATCAAGATTATAATTCATTAACACCAAAACTTTATTTAATGGCAGTTTCTATATATATTTTTATTAATTATTTATCAAATTTTAATTGGCAGAATTTCCAATTGGTTTTTAAATTTAAATTATCTTTTTCCTATTACATCTCTGAAAACAAAAATTTCATAAAGTTATTCTTCCGAATAACTTTTAAAATAAATGCAAAACAATTAAAACAATACAATTAAAATTCAATTATTTATGAAAATAACTTTTTTAAAATTAATTAAGATAATTTTTTAGTTATAACTGTTTTAGAAAACTTTTGATTTTAAATATTACCTTATTTTAGAGATTATTTATAAAAATTAATTATTTCAAATTTATATTGTGGTGGTATGAACTGGAGAAAATTATTTTAACGCCTTTATTCTCCAACATTTCTCTAACTTTTTGTGCCTCGAAACTTTTACCACAATCAACATGTATCTCCTTTGGTGCACCAAATTTTAATATCCATTTTTGTAATATTGCTTGTACAATTGTTTCTTCGTCATGTCTCTTGATTGCCGTCAAGCTGATGTACTTGCTAAAGAGATCTATCATTCCGAGAATGTATCTTTCCCTTCTTACTGTCTCATGCCGTATATATATCTATTTAACCTTTTCAAATATTTCTGACGCCGTTATTTTAACGTTTTCTTCCTTTGTCTTCGTGGTCATTGTCTTTGTTTGTTAGCACTCTATACATGATCCGACTACCTCTTTTAATGTTTTTTTCTTCCTTCATATCAAACATGTCCCTTAGATATTCATATACTTTTTCTGCTCCTGCATGACACAATAATCTATGTGTATGTATGATTAAATCGTTCCGTTTTTCTTTTGGTATCCATTCTTTTTGAACTGCTCTCGCTTGGCTCCTCGTAGTCACTGCTAACAATCTAGTCTTATTCTTACCCTTTTTAGCTTCTTCGTGTTCCATGTAACACTGGATACATGTGTCGCAATTCCGTCTGGATAGCATATCCGCGTTGTATAGTTCTCCTTTCCTGTATTCTATTTCTATATCTAAACTACTCAAGTAATTCATCCACGTTTGGAATTGAGCTGTTAATGGATTCTTTGTATGAAACATGAACGTTATAGCTTTATGGTCGGTTCTCAGTTTAAATTTTTTCCTGTACAAGTAATGATTGAAATGTTGACAGAAGTAAAAAATTGCCAAAAGTTCTTTTCTGGTTATGTAATATCTTTCGTCGTGTGATCCATATGCTATTACTTGCTCCGTGCCTGATTCACCTATCTGTGATAGTACCGCCCCTATGCTGTCAAAACTAGTGTCTGTATCTAGAATAAACTGTTTTTTGAAATTTGGAAAACTCAATATTGGTGTCGTTATCAGTGCTTCCTTCATGTCCTGAAAAGCTATTTCACATGCATCTGTCCAAATTATTTTTTCTTTATTCGAGCCACACATTCCTTCCAATATTTGATTTTTCTTCGCACATCCATTTATAAATCTTCTGTAATAATTAAAATTCCTAGAAAACTTCTTAATTTTTTGATACATGAGGGTCATTGAAAATTCTATATTGCTGCTATTTTTTTCTGGGTCTGTCTGTATCCCTTTCTCATTTATAACGTGTCCTAAAAATTTTACTTCTTGTCGTAATATTTTACATTTCGATGGTTTGATTCTTAATCCTGTCTCCTTTATTCTTCCAAATATTTCTTTGACTACGTTATAATGTTCTTCCTTTGTGCTTCTTGCTATTAATATGTCGT
>MQRK01098908.1:0-10425 GCA_001938485.1 Girardia tigrina
GAAGAAAGTGATTGAAAATAATGGACAGTATATCGTGTAAAAATATTTGTGCATCCATGTCATTTTTTGATAATAAATATTTTAGTAAAAAACACAATGACTTTTTGGCCAACCCGATAGTAAACATTTTCGAAAGCAATTTCATCTACTTTTATCATCTAAGGAGGATGTAATATTGAATCGAATCCTTCGTTATCGTGTTTTGTAGTACAATATCAAAACGAAAATAAATTTATTGTATATTTTTATAAAAGCAAAAATTAATAATAATAATACGTATTCTTTAAAATTTAACCAAAAAATTATTAGAAAGGCCACACAATTAATATGAGTGCAGAAGGATTGTGATTAAATTTTCCTGACATAATTTGAAGGCATAAGTCCTGTTTTGCCATTAAGTTTTCCTGTCCACCAACCTTCGTTGTCTAGAAAAGTACAGTAAGCGCTAGTCAATAACATATTCTAAAACTTTACCTTCTCGAATAAGTTCAATGATGTCACCTGGATTAATAGTCAATTCATCTGTATCTGTAGCTTCATATAAATATATAGCTTCAACTCTGTTTACTGGCTTCACTGGCTTCACAGGTCGAGGAGGTTTAACCGGACCTTTTCTGAAATTTGAAAATAAGTATGATTATAATTTTATGCATTTTATTTAAAACTTGTAGGAAATATTTTCATGTTGATGTCTTCTTCTATACTCATCATAAATCTCAATTTATAAAAAACTATTACACTGTTATGAGTTAATATATTTAAAGTACTAGATCACTATGTTGACATATTTAAACTTACTTCAGTCTTTACATGTCTAACGATAATATACTACAAAAAGTAATAAAGGCGAGAAAAAACAACCAAGAACATTAACCAACAGCATTTTGAAAAGCATTAGAAAGACTATTGAAAAAGAAACGCCTTATGATGATATTACTCGTAATGAAGGCATGAAAATTCAAACCGTATATGGTATTATTAATAAAATCAGCGAAGGAAAACTCGATGATGTAATCTATGACATAAAAAGGGTAAAAGAAGAATTTGTATCCAGAGGTCAAAACAAAACTTGCACAGATTCTACAAAAAGATTCTTAACAAATTCAAGACAAGTTAAAAGACAAACTACAAAAGTTTATATTAATCTATCCCAAAGTGTAATTTCAAAATTTTTACAAGACATGAAATACACAAGAAAGAGATTGGTAGGACTACCCGAGCATAGAAATACGAATAAAACTATTGAATTATGACAAGAATATGAGACGACTTGAAATTTTATTCCTGGCGAAAACATGGATTACTTGGACGAAACAGGTTTAAATTTACAACTTCCTAGAACGTATGGATATTCTCCAAAAAATAGCAAAGCAATGAAAGTGGTAAACAGCAATAAATGAAGAAATAAGGGCTCATTGTTGAGGATTAAAAAACAGGGATTATAGCATATGAAATAAAGGTAGGTACTTTTAATGACAAGGATTTAATAAATTTTATCCGAACAAAACTAAAGATCCATTTTAATAATAATCCCGATGATATGTTTATCCTGGACAATTAGCGATTCCATCATAGACTGTCTTAGAAGAAAGAAAAAGAGATGTACTTGTAGTGACCCAGTCAATTATTATATATAAATTATATATAAAATTATATATATATATATATATATATATATATATATTAAAAATTATATATATAAAAACAATCGATAAAAACAATCATTATTATTACTGTTTACAATTATACTATATTGCCTGCGGGGCGTTTTCTTGTAAAATCTGTTCGTAAAGGAGTTTTCTGCAAACCAATTAATCAATATTCCCCCTGAAAGTGCTCCTCTTCATGTGATCTATTTTCTCAAAATTTCGTTGTGCAACCGAATGATTTTCTGACGTTTCCATCGATATTGTTACAACAGAAGATCGAAGATTTCCTTGAAACCTTTGAACAACAAACACAAATCGAAATCGAGATTTATCTGGGCCGTTCTCTCTCTCTCGTATGTGATTTTTTCTGTTATATATGTTTATTTATATTGTATAAAAATAAAAGTTTTATACATATTTATCTTTATTCTTTTACGTTAAAGGAGTTCACTGAAACACGTTTTCAGTTAGCTCCTTTACAGTACTCATCAAATTAAGGAAAAAAATAAGCTAAAATTGTATAAAGAAAAGTTTAATTTCAGAGGATATTTTTGAAAATATGAAAATGTGCATTAAATGTGCTTTGGCTCTTCCCATTTATATAGATAAATGTTTTACTTGTTGTTTTTATCATTAAGTATAATGTTTATCAGTTTTTATTTTGTACTATACTTTAGATCCTTTTTGTTTCGTTAAATATTTCATGTTTTATGCTTTCATGTTAAATATATTAATTCATAATATTAATTTTGTGTCCTTTATTATTTGACTAATAAATATTTTTTTATTAAAATAGAAATTATAAAAAAGTGTAATAACAATATTGAGTCCTATAAAGACTAATTTGATATTTTGAAAAATAATTTAGTTAGAGTTTTTTTAGGAAACCGATTATTGATTTTGTTTCGAAGTTTCAAACTTCAAATTAAATGACGCGGTGACGTAAAAAAGGACATAGACCACACCAGTAGAATGCAAGCCATGAAATTGAAAATACGTGTATTTCTGAGACATAGAGGTTATTGGAACAAGCTACTTTACCACGTAGCCTCTATTATTCTCCACGCACACATTCCACCGTCTGACTAGGTTGGAAAATGCTCTTTTATATTAGTTCGCGGTCTTCTCACAAAAAAATGAGGTCTCTTCTTTCATCACTTCCTCTTTGTCTATAAACCTTTTCTCTTTAAGATGCTCCTTCATTTGGCAGAACAGGAAGAAATTGCTTGAAGCAAATTCTGGGCTGAAGGGAGAATGAGAAAGCTCCATGAAGTCACCTTACTGATCAAAAGTCTGGGATACAGTAGATGTACGTACAGGTACTTTGAGTACGGACAATTTGTGGCATTATGACTTTCTTCTTTCCTCATGGGTTTCTTCTTCTTAAAACGCGCTAAGTATTTGTCATTTACTTAGGTGGATTTTTCAAAGAATTCAGTGTTATAAACATCATACAAATCCAAAAATGATTATCAACAGCTCTCGCTGATTCGTAATTTCTGAGAGCCTTCTTCTCTATTTTAGTTTTTTTCTTTTGATGATTTTGTTTTCTTCTGGAATGTAGAAGGAGATTTTTACTTGTCCACTGTCAAGATATATTCCACAAATTGAACATTAATTTCTAATGACATTTAAGGAATTTGCAATTTATTCCTTCATCGCTTTTCATTCATTTCGTATGACTTTCTTCAGTTTTTTCAATTTTTTTCCACTAACTTCTCCTGGTCCCCCATTCCTTTCTTAATCGTGCACATTCATTTTGCCGCACTTCAATTCTTAAATTTACTAGAGATGTGTAAATCAAAAGATGCATCTACATAATGTACTTCCCTTAGTTGCCACTTTATTCTTCATGTTCAATTTTTGTAAGAACAAAGACTTATTTACAATGCCGCTTTCAACGTCAGATATCATGTTAAATTGAATAATCACGAAATATGTCAGGCGAAATATTCTTACGCCATAACCAATGCATTGATCTTTACCTATGTAGATGCACTTCTTCCGTATAAAAAATTCAGACTAAGACATTGTTAATATACCAGTCTACGAAATGCTTGAAGTTGCAGCGTAAAATGGAATATGAAATCTTGAAATATGTTCAACAATCAATTTCTTAAAAAATGTTTTTACTAAATTATATAAACATTCACTAACTATTTGTAAAAGAAACCATTTAATCATAAATTTTAATTCAAAAAGCACAAAATAAATAGGTAAAAAATCAGTTTCGAATAGGCGGTCTTAATTAATGCAAATGTAGTTGTAATTAATTATTATTGTTAATAATAAATAAACCGATTTTAGAAAATGATTTCGTAAAATTTGCTATTTCATATTTAAATCAGTTCATCGAAAGTGAATCATTCAGATTCACGTACATTTATTGACGCTTCAGATTTAAATTTAACTTCTTTAGACGCATATTTACGACACAAGCGATCTGTTAAACTTTGTTGCTAGAGATTCTAAAAAGATTTTATTGACTTTGAACAAAATAAAATAATTAAATAAAACAGCGTAAATAAATTAATAATTAAAGGAATATGTATCGCGATTTTGATTTAGGTCAATATATTGAATATGTAAATAGAATTGATACACAATACATAAATACATAAATAGAATTGATAACAGAGTCGGCGCAGCTGTGCAGTTGCGGCGTGGTAGCGTCAGTGGCGGTGGCTTTGGGGCGTTGAGAAAATGACAGGGAGGAATTCATCCTTACCGGAATCAAACACTAAGACTGTCAAAATTGGCAAAACGAACTGATCACAATTCGATATCAACATAAACACATCACTCGCTTTAACATCTCAATGTAACTTCCCAAATTTGCAGATCGGCTCGATCCCGATGAAGGCACCATACGGGTTGAAATTAAAGTTGAGTTTCGGAAATCTCAAAAGATCTCGCTATACTCAATTAGTGTGTGCCAGTGAGCTCTGCATCTGTCCAGACCCATCCGCTACGCTCTTCAGGCGATTAAAAAACTTGTCGGCGAAAATGTCCGAGTAGTAGTCTTGCTGCTTAATTTCGGAATACTTGCCGTTTTCTCCTGAGAGATATTTGTCACTCTTTCTCTCTATATCTCTCACTTTATATAGTTTTCATTTTGTGCTTTAAGATTAATCAAATCATGAATATATTCAATTAGCGCTTAATTTTTCAATTTCGCCCATGAATTTCATATTACATATTAACTATTACAGTTTAAACAAGATTCAATATTATTTTATTGTTAAAAATCAGAAAAATATAATCTATATATTTAGTGTTAAATAAAAGAAATCGTCCGGTAAAGGATTGAATTTTGCTCTCTTTGAGTATGTAGACAAATTTAGTGTATCAACCCAAACATAATTGTAAAATGATTAAAGGGTTGGTGTTACGTTCTTCGTCTTTGTCTTCATCTTATTCTAAGGCCAATTCTAGTTTAAATAAGTTGAGTGATCTTTTACATAAGAATGAATATTCAAAATCTTTCCTTGAGAAATTAACTAGAGAAACAATTGATAAATTATTTAAAGATGGCGTAAATAAATTAATTGAAGGAAAAGATGATTTGAAACCTGACATATGAACTAATGAGAGAATTAATTATGGCAACACATTAACTGTTCCTTATTCTGAAGATTTTAAAAAATTCAAACCTTCTATTCTAAAATCAATTAATAACATGAATTTGAAATTAAAAATAATATCTAAAACATACAAAATCCAGAATATGTTCAGCAATAAACTCCTTTGAGTTAATGCTCTGATCTTATGTATAAATTTGAATGTAATGGATGAAACGCCACATACATTGGAGAGACGGTAAACGGGTTCGTGAGCATGGACATTTAAGTGATAGTAGTAATATTGCTGAACATTAAAAAACATTGTAAAACTCCTGTTGAAATAAAGAATTTTAATGTTATATGCAGCAATTCTAAAAATTATGGGGAAAGAGTCTCGTGTGAGGCATTATTAATTAAAGAGGCTAATCCAACAAATAATGTTCAATTAAGTGACTCAGCAACTTTGTTGAAAGTGTTTACGTAAAACAGGGATTACATAATCACCAATTTAATCATTTAAGTAATAGAGGTAAATCTAAATTTAATAATAATTTGTATTTGTTTATGTATGAAAAGCCAAATAAGAAGGATACGGACGTAACATTTTGGCGGTATGAAAACAAAAATGAGTTCAAGATTTGTATCTACGTTAAGAATGGTGAAATGGTTAAAGGAGATAAATAATCATTCACACGGATCTTCAACAGTGAATGTAGAAGTAGCTGCAATCAAAACAAGTATGAAAATTTTGGCTGGTCAGAGTCAAAAAAATTCATTGGCAATCATAAATTGCAGCACTGAAAACATTTCACAAGCAATATAAGGTGCTCCTTAGAGAACTGAATTAATGAAGAAAAATCCAACAGCGATTTCCTTTGATTTAGAATTGGGAGCTACAGTGGCAGTGGAAGAGTGTTTTCGTTGAATAAATAAATTCGATGACAAAAAGGATAATTCCGTTCTCAATGACACAATCATCAATTATTATTTTTATACAGGTGAATCCAATAAGAAGTCAATGAGCTGACGATGGTAGCTGATCTTTCGAAATATATTATCATAAAAAATAATTTATTGGTATTACTAAAGAAAATTGAATAAATAAATATTTTAATCAAGGCTCTTTTGGAAATAATTATAATCGGTGATTTTAAAATTCACAAGGATTATTAAAAATATAACACTGAAGTATAATTTAATAATAAAAAGAAAATTTTATTAAAATATTCCTAAAGTTTGATGACAAAAAAGATAATTCCGTTCTCGATGATGTTATATTATCATTTATGAAAATTATTAAAAAATGATTGAAAAATAGAAATTATTAAAAATAGGAATATATATGTTGTTTAAATATTACTGACTACACATTGTTGTTTGTTAATAAATATTTTATATTCCATTTTATTAATCTTTTATTTAAGACTGTAACAGATGTAGCTTTTGATTGCCAACTGTTTTAATTATTAATTCACAGAACTGCCTCGTTATGTTAAATCAAAATTTTTTTTAACATACCAAATCCAACATTTATGAAAGATAAAGTTTTAGTCTTACAACAAAAGCATGGATTACTCAATCCATTACTTGATCCCCTACTCAATCGACTCGATTAAAAATGATCCTCAACCTGGGTTTGTGTTGTTGAAAAGAACCTCATCCTTTCCAAAGAATGAATTTTCTACCTCAAAAACAGATTTAGATTTTCAATAACATGAGGTAGATATTTAGGTTTTATTAAAGACGACCACTCAATAATGCATTTCTAGAAAAGGTATAGTAAATGTGTATATACTTACTGGACTGATTGTCGATTTTCTTTTATTGAATTTCTGGGACCAATATTTTTAACAATATCAGCATCGCTGAGTTGTGAAACTCTGGCATTGTTTCCCTTCACCGGAGTGAAGTTAGCTTGATTCATTGGGGGTAGTCTGACATTTGATGCTTGAGTATTTCGTGGAACATTTGGCGGTTGGTAGCTTGGAGCTGAACTTTTCATAAAACTTTGACTTTTCATTCTATTCTGATTGGAACCAGTTTTTTTAAGACTTATTCCGTATTTTTGTAAATTAGGTAAAATATTTTGGATTGCCGACAAATCTCTATTTCCCGGTTTTGAACTACTTGATAATCCTTTGGGAACCTCTACTGTCATTGAAGGAGAAATGAGTCCTTGTACTTTATAAACAACCTCTTTTTTCTGAATCGAATTAATGAATGTTATTTTTTTAGTGGAACCTCCTTTAAAGCCTTCTGATTTGATTGTAAAAGTTATTCTATTTTAAAAATTAAAATTCATTAGCTTAAGTACATAAATATAATCTTACTCAGCTTCAAATTTCAAAGGTAATGTGCGATTTGTTATTTCATGATATCGTTTAGACAAGACCATAACAAATTCTGTTTTAAACTCAATTTCAAAAACACTATCATAATCTTTATTAACAGATATAACCACAAAATTATCACAATAGGGACTAAAAAACAAATATTATTTCGAAATTAAAATATATAACAAATTAACCTTAAAGTTACAGATTTCATTTCATTAATGTCCAATTTTCTTTTAATTGCTTCTACAATCTGTCCTTTCTTTTCTCCTTGTTTAATCTTAATTGAAATATAACCGATTGAAAAAAAACCGAATAATTAATAAAATTATTTAATAACAAAAAATTCCTCCATTTAAAAATACACTTATTGACAATATATTTCGACGGATATATCGTCACCTTCAGATCACTGATAATTAATTAAATTCACTTGTATATAACGGTACACTACGTTTGCCCTCCTGACCTTTGGCCTCCAATGCTTTGAACTCAATAAAAATCTAATAATGTTTTATCTTGAAGTAGAAAGAGATTTCGGATCATATAATGTTTCCGAATTGTCAGACAGAAAGGAGCATCTGGACCCATAGAGACGATACCTCACACAATCGATGACAGAACCGTTCGTCTTGATTGAATTTTGACAACACCGCGAGATCACACAACACGAGAATCGATTTTATTTGCGGAACAATTCCACTGAGAATGACCATCACCGCCGAACAGTTCGCAATCAGCCCCAAACACGACACTGTAATACCAAAATTCAAGTCGATATTCATCGGAAACTGAAAGGCACCAATTTGGCCGAACAGATCCACCAAATCATCCCTGATGTCTATCACATCGATTAGACAGCCGCTTAAAGAAGAAAACGCTTTCGAATTCTCACTAATATACACAGAAACTTCAACAATCGCCTTTTCATTCAATAATTCATTCGTCAAATAACACGAGAACAATTGATCAACTCTGGGTGAATTACGAACATTATTTTCTGAATTGATTTCTAGATAATTCTGATTACCAAATATTGAATCGTTATTAAATTTATCATTATCGGCTTTGAGATCTTTAAAATAATTCTCGATTGCATTTGAGCACTCAAATTCCTGTAAGGATTCAAACTTTCTCAAGTTACCCAAAACAGAAAGTTCAGCTACATAATCTGGATTGTTTTTTACAATGATCATTTTCAACGATTAATATATTTTAAATGACACTATTTGATGGTGGTCTTTTTACAAAAATAGAAATTTATCGATTAATTCAGAGATTCGCAAATTCAACGTTTATTGATACCATAACAAAACACGAAATACAATTAGCCAAAAACTCACGTTGCCATGCAACATTCAATTTAAACAAACCAAATTGAAATTCTGGTATTTTCCAGAATTAAAAAAACACTTTTCATCAAAAATAAAAAAAATTACAACACAAATTATAATTATATATATAAATTAATTTTCTTCCTTTAAAAATAAAAATTATATTTTATTTATCAATTTTTAACAATACAATTCTTTTTGTTTCATGTATAGATTTTCTTCATTTGAAAAAAAAGAAATAAAAATATATTTAATCAATACCGATCTATTTAGTATAAGTAGAAGTTGTTGTGAATTTTATTTTAAAAAATTTGTGTATATGTTGATGATTTCCCACCAGTTTAAAAATATAGATTAATGGAAAAAATAACTTTAAACATTTGTTGGGCACTCATTTTTGTACAATATTTAATTCTGCTATTTTTTATTTAATATTTAATAAATTATTTTAATTTAAAAAAAATTTTTAATAATTTTTTTTCAGTAAATATTTTATAATTTTTAAATTTTGTTTCGAAAAATTCCTTTATTTAAATTTTTAATTATTTTATTTTTTAGAATATTATGTATACAAAATGATTAAATTTTTATTGGAGGCAAAACGTCTGGAGGCCAAACGAGTTGCTTTCGTATATAAATGCAAAAATAATGATTATAAAATCGATTGCATGAAATCACGCTGATCAAAAATTCTCAAAAGGCTAGTTGAGACTGTCGATCGAACATTGATTTAAGGACAACGTGACCTAATTAACACTGATTCACATTATTTTCATAAACAATATCAGAACAAAGTGTTAAGAATGTAAGAGATTTTTAAGCGAATTAAAGAACATGGTGGAAACAGGGTAAAAAATATTGCAAAACATAGAAAAAACCTAGACGTGATGTTAATATTGATAATTTCAAGAATCTTTGTAAGTAATTTAATAGTTATTATTAGGTAACGTTGCCTTAAAAGCAATGTTCAATAGACAGTCTCATACTAGAACACATTTGAACTCTTTTGCTTCTTCAGAAAATGGAAATTTTAAAATTAGCTTCAATAGACTCTGTAAAAATAGTTATAATAAAAAGTTTTTAAATAACCTCATTAAAAATACTATTAAGTCAATTTTAAAAATCAAATAACACCAACCGTATAACGAATGTAACAAAAGAAGGTCAAGTTCCGACAAAGTTACTTTTAAAATTTCCGTTTTCTGCAAAGAGTAAGAGTTTAAACGCGTTTTAGAGAAATGTTTGCCAATATGTGTTAAAATTAAAATATTATTTTGAACTAATAAAATCTCCAAATATTTTTCTAATAAAACTAAAACATCATTGAGTATGAAAGCTAATCTAGAAAATGTTACAAGTATATTTGAAAGACAAATCGTCACCTCCATACTATAATTGCTGAACATACTCAATTATGAAGAAATAGCTTAATTACAGCTGTGGACAAAAGTCTGTTGACTCTCACATTTTAGCACAATATATTTGATAAATTTATGACATTTACAGCAGAATAGTTATAACATTTAAATAATGTAACGGGTGTATA
>MQRK01098962.1:2610-12816 GCA_001938485.1 Girardia tigrina
GCAATCCAACAGAAGAAGCGACAATCCAGACAGAGACGAAGAACCCACACTTATCCAAACGACCAATTTTCAGCCAGCAACAGTCACCCCAACTATTTCAACGGTGGTGGAGCAAACGAATTACACATTTGTCTTTTACTATCGCAGATCCAAATGCGAGGGGAAAGATTAAATGTCCCTTTCGCAGCTGTACCAAGTCCACCAATACAGCCAAAGGGATGTTCAATCATGGTACCACAAATCATGATTGGTCATTTGCAACAGGGAAGCCCAAGAAATTTCGGAGACTGAAGCACGCCGTCCCCGTAGGAGGCCTATCGGGGGTAGCTAGCACTCTTTAGTTTGGGTGGACCCTCTAAAGAGCCTAGTGGCTCATTACCATTCGAAAGAGATGGGAGGCCCAAATGCAGGGATAAGATATTGTCCAAATTCTGAGAATCGATATGACGAGTCATCATATCGAGCCTGGGAAACACAATTCCCACGTTCATGAACCAGATTTCCTCTAAAAGCTCTTTCAATAAACTCCAATTACAAGCGGACACATCATTGCCCGTCACACTCTTAAAAGAAAGTCCCATCTGATTTGACAAATTCGTTTTTATGACGAACTTCAAGAATGAATAAACCAAATTCATTTCAATATTTTTCACTGATTTATTTAATTTCAAAAAATTACACTGAGATTCCGCACCAAAACATTATTCACACAACTCCGAATTTAGTGTCATATAATACACACACATATATTTATATGTATAAGTTTTTAATTTTTACGTTTTTTTCTTTTTTATGCCTAAAATTCGAAACCGAATAATAATAATTACAATTTAAAAATTGAAACAGAAACTTTCAAAGATGAAAATGTAGCTCGCCGTTACACATGCCGGGTGTTTACCCAGTTTCAAAATATTCCTCAAAAGAGAGCACAAATGAGTCTCCAAATTTTGTTTTAATATTGATTTAGGTATTAAATTGAGTTTTGTAAATAAACACAGCGCAAAATGAATTAACTTTTAATATGAGATATATAATAAAAACAAATGAAATCATTTAGTCACTCTTCTTTTTATTTACAAATTGCCTTACTCTCCATGGAATGAAGATTAATTTAAAAAACAATCAAAAAATGTTTTTAGGAATAGTTTCATAATGCATCTGGGAAATCCAAACCGATCACTACTTCAAGATCCGCCGATCACCTGCTGCACAATCAGAATAAAATCACCGTTGTCAATTTTATAAAATGAAAGTGTTTTATTATCCTCCAACATGTCTCCCTGAAATGTAAATTCGAACATTTTAGGGCTAAAATTAGCTTTGGTATTTTTATTTATCTTTGCAAATAATTTCTCTTTAGCTGATAATATGGTACTGTTTGAAGCTAAATCCAATTTGTAACTTTTCGCACTGGTCGTATTTGCTCCAGTCTCTTTGAACATAACACTAATCACATTTTCGGACATTAATCAATACTTCAATAATCATTTAACTTCAAACAACGTAAGAACCAAGTTCCGGTGATCGGTGAAATTAATATCTGAATAAATATTTAAACAACCAATTAAATAGATGATTTAATATTTCCAATATTATTTTAATAAATAAATGTGTATCTATAAAGTTTATATATTTTTAACATTATTTTTATATTACAAAAGGAAATCAATAAAATATGAACATTTTTAAATTCACAGAATATTTTTGTCAATTAAATACTACAATGTAAAACCCTACAAAGCCAGTAAATTAAAAAATTTTTATCCATGATTTATGAGGGAAGAACTGAACTTTGCCAACTGAATTTTTTCTTATCTTTTGTTGAAGGCAAAATTACTGTTAATTTTTTAATAAATTTATTATGTTATTGGTAGCTATTTAATTGCAAAATAGAGTTGTAAAAATTTATATATTAATATACAGAAAGCCAGCTAATGTAAAGCACAGATTAAATTTTAAAAAGTGAAATCGTTATTTTTTTTGTAATAATAGTTTATATAAAATTAAAGTTTTCAGGGTTAGTATTTTTCATATTTAAAAAAAAATCGACAAAGTTAAAAGTGTCAGAAACATTTAAAGTGAAAACTTATTTTCAATGAAATCGAAATCCGACAATATAGTTTTGATGAAGATTGAAAAATATTATCGCGATGAACGTTGTTAAAATGTGTGAATGAATTTGCGACGTGAGCTCGAAAATTAAAATACAGTTGACATAATGAAATTCTCTTACAAATATATTTTATTAAGTTGCAGTCTTTTCATTTATTTGCTACATTTTAGAATACTAAAAACTAATCTTGTGTACAAATTGAAATGTTTATAATATTTATATCGGGAATAGTAAAGCTAAGGAATGAGTTGTCACCATGAGCTTGTTTGTATGTTAAGTGGAAAAACATTAGGAAATGGTCGAAATGAATTTCAAAGCAGTGTTTGTTGGTAACAGGTGGATCGCCAGGTATCAGCCATCCGAAAAGAGTGAAAAAGTTACGTAAAATAATAATGTTCCTCTCTATCTAGCTCATCACCGACTTCAAGAACATTAAACTGACACGGGTAGGCATATACTGCGTAGACTATTTTTGCAGGCACTGCCGTACACTCATCTGGTGATATTTGTTGTTTCCGATAACCTGCCACTAAGCGAACTAGCGAAAATAGCAGACAAAATTTCGAGAACAGTCCGACACGGAGCGGGGCACTGTTATTCGATCACACCGAAGACAACAGATGACCATCATACAACCATCCCAAGTGCTCAAGAGGGCTCTTGTGGCAGCGAGCTGGCCTTCCTGACGGAACAGATAGTTGATCTCCAGCTGAGTTTGGCTATCATCAACCGAAACCACGAGGACCTCCTTGAACACATCATGAAATTCAGCAAGACTACAAACCCGGGATCACAGCCTCACGCGGAAACAACATCTAGCATTCGTCAACACGATGATCCACCTCCACCACCGCCAGTTTTGGTAAAAAAAGGTCACTGCTCGTAACTGCAGATTAAGGATGTGTGCGTCTGGCACACCTAATTCGCTGTCCACGCCAGGAACTGCACCCCTGGGTGCGCACACTACGAGTAAAGAAAACAAGTACCACCACTCATCCTGGCAGCAAAAACGGTGGTTGGAAACAAATGGTGTGGCATCTTCACATCTGGGGAACGAGTAAAAGCGCCCATAAATAGTGACCTTCACTTTCTGGTCGACATGGGATCCGCCGTTTCCATTATCCCCCACACGTTTATGTCAAATTTTAAGCTACGTCCGCAGCACATCATTGCCACAAACGGCGCCACGATCCACACGTACTGCACTGTTAAGCTCAAGCTCACGTTGCTACAATTGAGTAATCAATTCACTTGGACATTCACCATTGCTGGGATGACACAACCAATCCTAGGCATCGATTCCTTAGAACACTTAAGGATCTTGGTTGACTACAGCACTCGAACTTTAGTGGTCAAGGGGCTCCACAACATTAACAATAACTACCGGGTCAACAACAACCGACAAGAACCAACAGTCACGCCGACCGCAACAATAGACTGTCTGGTGCAGTCTCGATCGACCATCACAGAACATACGATCAACATGCTGGAAACCGACACTGCCAGAAAGATTCACGAGCAATTTCCAGACCTGTTAGATTGCACGAAAGCTGATAGGCTCACAACTTGTGTGTCAACACACGTGATCACAACCGCAAACTGCGCTCCAGTTCATCAACGGCGTAGGGATACAAGTAATCCGAATACAAGCCACGGAAGTGTTCAGGAAATTGAAGGTAGCTGGAGTCATCCGGTGATCCTTCTCTCCTACTTCAGATAGTCAAAAAGAAGGATGGATCGCTCAGGATATGCGGAGACTCCCGTGGAGTCAACAAGGTTTCTGTACCTGACTCATACCCCATACCACTGATAACTGACATTCTCCAGCGTTCAACAGGGTGTATGGTATTTTCATTACTTGACCTGAGCAAGGCGTTCCACCCGGTAGGAATGGATTGTTAGGGTCTTGGAAAATGCATATGAACACTTCTTGATTAAATTTTATATAAGTAAAAATTTAAAATAATTCTTTTAGTAAAATTATTAATTTCAAATAAAATAATATTTAGTTTAATAAAACTTGGAATTAAAAATTATAAATGTTTGTTTTACTTCATCAAAAATTATAAATATTTTAGTCTTTGTTTTATCTCATCAATTTTCAAGGCTGATGAAAACTGCTATATAAACAGCAGCAAATTTAGTTTTAGTTTGCCCAAAAATATCTGCAAGAAATTTAATCAAGAAGAAGTCGTTTCAACAAGTAAAGTAATTACAAAAATTATTTTATTTTTATTTTATTCTTTTAAAATATTGTTAAACCATAATTACCCCGTATGGGAGAAGAAGGTTTAATTTAAAGAGTACAATATCGTTCGTTTTGGGAGATTCACAGTTTTTGCTGTAATCTATTAACTCGTACGAAATATTGTTTTTTGTTTTGTTCTGTCATCAAGAATTGAATTATTATTATTGTTTTTGACTTGTTATTTTTTGTCAAACCGCCACTCGATGAACACAAAAAACCATTATTCGAAGGTCTGACTAGGCTTCATGATCCCAACCTTCGCATTAAGCTCGACAAATGTCAATTCTTCCAGCCAACGGTTGAGTTCCTTGGCTACAACAATTTCAGAGATGGAGTCCGGCCGCTGAACAACAGAATAAAAACCATTCGAGACTTTCCCAGACCAGAGACAGTCATGGTCCTTCGTAGTTTTTGAAAAGGGTTAATTATATCAGACAATTCATACAAACCCTGTCCGGAACACTTGCCCCACTTATCGCACTTTCTGCTGGTCCAAAACTATCCAAAATAGCAATGTCGCACGAAGCATATACTGCGTTTCAGCAGGGGAAAGAGAATATTCTCACGATGAACTCGTTTTCCCGATAGCAATTTTCAGTTAATCCTGACGACCGATGAATCAAATATTGCTATCAGTGCAGTACTGATGCAGATTAAAGGAGATAAACCAGAAACGATACAGTTCTTTTCACACAAGCTGTCTCCATCGCAGACGTAGTACTCAGCCTTCGACTACGAAGTGATAGAATTGTACCTCTTCGTTCGTTACTTTGAGTATTTCATCATTGTCCAACCGACTACGGTGTAAACGGATCATAAGCCCTAAACATTCTATCTTAAGATGAAAAATCCGCACCCATGACAACAAAACCAAACTATTTACCTGTCCCAGTTCAACATAAACATACAAAATATCAAATGAGCCGATAATGTGGTGGCGGATTGCCTTTCTAGAGCTGACATAATGAGTCTCGACTTCAAACTGTTGTTCACGACAGAGGTCTTGGAGCAGTATTTTCCCACCTTGAAAGATCTCAGATACTTCAAAAAANCCGCCGATCAAAAGGGAAATGTGTATTATGATACGTAGCTCCAGTGGTGCCTCCGGCCAGTGCTCGACCAGAATCTGCGAATTCAGGTTTTCCAGGCTATCCTTAACTCGTGACACCCAGGCTCGAAGGCCACCTACCAGCAGATAAGAAACAAAGTCATCTGGCCGCTCATGCGTAAAGACATAACTCTTTGAAAGAGTTAAGGCTAATAGCGGTAGGAGATCCTTTAAAAAAACCTTGAATGCCACATGGCAGAAATCTAATGCAAACAAGCGTGAATCGTTATGAAAATTCTCATTGGTAATTTAATAGACAAATAATTTGCTATAAATGTAAGCAACATGGGTATATAGCAAATATTGCAAGTCAAAAAACGGACATGGGAGTTTGTAGTTGCCGGCTTTCTCTCTTTGACATTTCCGGCGCTGCAAACCATAACTGTCATTGTTGACAACAAGTCGGTTACAGTGTTGATAGATTCGGGTTGCTCGAAAACTGTTGTTTTGAAAGGGTTGATCAAGGTAAGCTCCTTTAAGTCGTATTTGCAACGAATTGTTTTGTCAAATTGTGATCATATTTGTGTGAAGTTTAGGGGGGTCGCATTGACTATAAACAATAGAACTATGAAAGTAGAATGTTCTGTTCTGAAATACTCACCCTATGATTTGGGAATTTTAATTCGTATGAATGTTAAAAGTGAATTTGGGGGCGTGAAAATTAATAAGGGTGTTTTCGAATTTAGTGTGTGTTTAGGAGAAGGAATCAAGAAGGTGGGTGACAATCTGAGTTGTGTCAAGGTGTTGTGCCAAGTATTAGCTTGAACAAACACAATTATGAGATTGAATTTACGGATAATTGGACTGTAAAGTAAAATTGCAAAGAAGAGACTCCGAGTTATCTACCAATTCGGCATTCGACCTTTAAGCATGACAATTTTTGAGTAGAGGAAAAATGGTTATTTAATCGAATATGACGAGAAGGAAATGAGTAAATTGACATGATATATTCCCATATTTGAAATATTGCAAGTTAACAAATTCAAGATAAAATCGATCTTTGATTTTATGAAATTAAACAATTATGTCGACGTGTACTCAACAAAATATAAATAATATTAAGTGACTCAGCATATATTTGTTTCGTAAAACGTCATACATGACGGTGAAAGGATCAAGATTTTCCATGCTTGATTTATCAGAGGCGTAAATACAGATTCACGTTCACAAGGAAATGTTGCATTATCAATCATGTATCATTAATGGCAAAAAATACACTCTAAGCATGATGAGCTTTGGTTTAAATATCGCTCCGACCATTATGACTGAAATTGTCCAGTTGATTTTAAATTCTGACCCCAGAGTACTTAAAAACACTGACTCTTACATCGAAGCCATTCATGTTGACGAAACTAAAATTAGATTTGACGAAGTTGGAATGTTGTTCGAGAAATTTAATCTTAAATAAAAACAAACAGAAAATTTCTCAATGAGTAAAGAGATGCGAATGTTGAGAGTTAAAGTCTTTAAAGATAAGAATTCGGTGAGACGGATGAGAGATAATCATTTCAAGGAAGAGATAGTTGCCGAATCAATATCGCGTCACGAGTTATATTTGTTGTGTGACCAATTAGTAGGAATCCACCATGTTGCTGTTTGGCTTTGTCATAATACTTCTACATGAAAAGCCTCAGCGAAGGAACATAGGATGAGAGAATAGATGTCAAATTATTTGAGAAAATCAAATTTGTTTTGAAAAATGGTAAGTAGGAAGATCCTTATAGAGGAATATGCAGAATTGAGGATTGTATGGACTGCATAATATTGTGTGACGCTAGTTCAGTATGAAAGGCTGACATTAGGGCAGAGTTGGAAGTTAAAGAAAATATAATAGAAGATGCATCGTGGTTAAGAAAAACGGAAGATTCTAAGCACATAAACGTAGCAGAACTAGAAGCAGTTGTAAAGGATCTAAATTTGTGTATTTAATAGGGACTGACGAATGTTGTAGTAAAATCAGATAACAAATCAGTAGTTTCTTGGATGACTTAGGCACTAACGACAACGCCTCGTGTCCATTGCTTTGTACATAGCATACTATTTTCAGGCTATACCTACTGATATAACCTTTTCTTTCACTATTCTCCGACAATTTTCAATCGGCAATAAATCATGTGAGTTTCCAGGCCATGGACCCAGAACAGTGATCTCGTTTGCTTCCAACCAGGCTTTGTTTTTTCGCGATTGTTGGCACGGAGCCCGTCATGTTAGAAATAATTGCACTGACACCTTTGAAGGAAGCGTTGGACCTTATCGCGAAGAATGCTGTTGTACACAGGCAAAGTGATAGTAGTTCCCTTGGGACAGAATCAAAGACCGCAGCGACCTCTGGCCGCAATTGTGCCCCAAATCATAACTTTCGGCGCACTCCGCACCGTGGGGGAACAGTGTATTGTAGCCTAAGCGATGACCAGGCGGCCGACGCACCGTGCGGATTCATATGCCTTGTTGACAGATTGTGGTTTCATCACTGAATATCACCAAACGCCATTGATTCAATGTCCAATATTGGTAAGCTTTTGGATACGCGAGCTTATTAAGAATATTCTTAGACGATAAACGTGGTTTCTTGGCAGGCTTGTACGATCAAAAGCCTCCTTCAACCAGACGTCGACAAATGGTTCGTGCGCACGGAAATTTATCAATATTTTCTGGAAGATCAGCTTGTGTTGCGCGGGAATCAGCAAATGGATTGGTCTTGCAGGATCTCAAAATGGCTGTATCTGTCATCTTTTTGTTATACGCGGCCTCCCATTGAGTTTTGTATAGACAAATGCGCCGGTGGCTTGATGAAGATGGAGAGTATCGGCTACTGCAGCGCGATTAATATTGAATCGCAGGGTAATTGCACGGTTCGCGACTCCAGTGTCGTGTAAAGCGATGATTTTTGCTCTCAGAGTGGGTAAAAGTTGGTTGCCAGTCATATCGGAATAGCCACAAATTCTTTTAAATTTCGTAAAATTTTCGTAAAAAAATGTAAAATAATTTAAGGTTTAAATTTCGTAAAATTTTTGTAAAAAATATAAATATTTTTTAAAGTTTAAATTTCGAAAATTTTGGGCGAAATAATTGAATTTACAAGAAATTTGTTTAAATATGTGAATTATTGATATTAATAGACTTTGTGGTGTTAAATTATGACTTCGGAATTTGATAATAATGAAGGTGGCATAAACGCTACTTACAAGGATAAAATTCAGAAATATATTAATCATGAAAAATGTCGAATAGCGAAAGTTGCTTGAATAATTGTTGTAATGAAAATTCTGTTTGTGATATTAATAAATGTTCAAAAAATCATATTGAGACGAGTTGTTATTGTTGTTGTGTTGGCTAGAGTTTTGTTTTGCATGGTGTTTGGTGTGGCTGTCATGATGGGTTTGTGTGACAGAGGGAGTGGATCCGGTGGTATTTTTATAGGAGCGTTCTGTGCAACCGTTGTGTATTCCAGATCATGCGCATGTGTGGTTGTGCGATTTTTATCGATGTAGTCGTTCTTAGCTCTTTTTTTGAGACTCACGATGCTGATGGTGGTGTTGTTCTTCATGGCGTTGATGTCTTGAACAAAATTTACGTTGTTGTAACCAATGTCGTTGCCTTGGTCGTTGTTGTCATTGTCGTCCTTGGTATAGTTCTTATTGGGTTCTTGCTCAAAAGACATTATTATGAACACAAAAATCTATTTCTATAACAATTTGAATTTTTTAAACAAATATTTTTGAGGAACTTTTGCACTTTCTTTTTTACACAACCGTTATAAATAAAAATATATATAAATAAAAATATGGTCAATATATTTTATATACAAATTAAAATTCTATATTTTCTTTAATAAAAAATTATAGTGAATTAAAATTTTGTCTCAAAGATTTTGTTGCGTCTTTTATTAATTTTTCAATTTTATGGTACATTTAAATTTACCTGTTTCTCAATTACATTTTCCAAAATAAAATTAAATCGTATTTTTTTAATTAAATCGATTTAATTGTTTTACGATTATTATTTTTGTTAATTCCAATTACCATTTCCAAAAAAAAATATAACTACATCTTTAATTTACTTTGATTTAAAAGTTACAAAAATAGTTTAGTTAACTTTTATTTCGCAAAATAAATATCAAACTTTAAATTACTTTTTATTAAATATTTTCATGAAATTTGAAATTAACTTTTTTACTTTATAATAAATATTTACATAAATCTTTTAATAACTCTACCGTAAAATTTATTTTATTTCTTACTTAAATTAATTTTTTACATTAAATTTCTGAAAATCTTATTTTAACATATTTATAACAATATTTTACGGAATGTAATTGTTTATTAATAATTTGATAAGATTCAAAAATTTTATATTTTATGAACACTCCCAACACCCCCCCCGTTTTTGAAATTTTCCTTAATAATTTTTTTAGAAATTTTTCCTTAAATCCAATTGCTACATATTTTCCATCAAAATTTTGGAATCTGAACTTTTATTTTTGAAATTCCGAGTTTTCTAAATTATTTCTACCATAATTTATGTTTTTAATTAATAGTTATCGAACAACTCGATTATATGTACGAATTTTACAAATTGTTTTAATTCATACTTAATATGGCAAGGTCAATTGAAACATCCTCAAATCAAATTAAATAAAAACAAAGTTTACTAATTATCAGTTGCACTAGTCGATTTAGTTTATTTTAAATGAGTACATCAATTTTTGTTAGTAGGGTAAAAATGGGCATTCTGCCT
>MQRK01099538.1:0-11081 GCA_001938485.1 Girardia tigrina
AATATTATTCGGTTTTAAAGGCGAAGATCGACCTCCAAAAAGAATAAACTGATTATCGGATATTCTGCACATACTGCCACATAGTGTGTTCACTAGAGAAATGTAGAAAACCTTAGAAATGGAGCTGTAATAAAAAATAGTTACAAAGAAGATCTGATCTGGCAGGTTCAATATGAGTCATTATGTCGGTTTCCAGATCAAGAATACTGACACAAGACAACCGACAGTGACCCGATGAGAAAGGATTCTGCCCATAACCTGACACCCGTAATAAATATTCATGACGATTATTATTTTTCATGTGATAAATCATATCGGCTTTGACATAGTGGGTCTTAACGCCCCCGTTTTTGAATAGTTCTGTACTGTCACTTTGATATGGTTTAATTTCTAAATGAAAATTGAGAGGCGATAAATCTGTGATATGTTTTTGAGATTCATGTCGAGATATTGCTGGATTCCAGTCTCCCATTCCCTTACACGCAACAAGTACCAGATAATGATTACATTTCAATAACCATTCTTCATATTCGTCAAATACTTCGAGATTCTCAATCTTTGATTTCTCAAGTGAATCGACAATATTATAGTAAAATTCCGACATATCACAGCCACTAGCAGAATCCCAGCCCTACTCATCAAAGACGAAATGAAGATTTGTGATGCTAAAAGTAACCTACTGCATTCAAGAATCGATTTATTTGATCTTCCTTATTTTTAAATGTCGTTATACCTCTGAGGGATGATCCAAGCTGTTTGAAATGCAAACACCTGCAATGGAATGTAAATATTGTTACATACTTATAAAATTGAATGCAAAGAACTAGAATTAAAATTTGTAAAACAAAAAACAAAGGCCTAATACAAATGATTTAATTTCAATCTAGACTTTTTGATACATTTTTGTTAATGTAGAATTATTCAGATCAAGAAAATGCGGTAAAAATATAAATTCTAAACTGATAATCAAAGTCTGAAAATCAAACTGTGATCGTTTGTATGTTTTTCATCAAAAATAGTCTATAACTAAACACAAATGATTATAAGCGCTCAAGTTTTTGGTATGGTATCTCTTCGTATTAATATTCATATAGGGTGTTCCAAAAGTAATGAGAGGAAGTTTGTTTTAATCTATCTCCAGAAAGGCATTTTATTTCGCGGAAATTCAAATTTACGATTTAACACTGACTATTCTCATTTATTTACAAATGAATGAAATCTCGACACGATGCCCTCTTGAGGAGAGAATTAAAATGGTACTCCTCTACGCACAATTCCAGAATTATGAAGAGGTACGAAGACAGTGACATTTTCATTTTGCTACCTCATCTTCTAAGTTTATGACGATCAAGGAAGTGCTTGAGCGATTTCTGCAGACTGGAAGATTTGAAGATCTCCTTAGATCACGGAGTCAGCTACATCTACAACGCCTTAAAGGCTCGAACAAGTTCAAAAGTTGGTCACTGCAGATCCTTCAACGTCTGTGTCTCATTGGGCAGCCGCTCTTGACCTGCCATGAACGAGCTACAACCACCTGCTAGTGACACCTGATATTAAGCTTTACCGCCCGCAACACGTGCCAATGGTCAGCGATTGTGACTTTCATAGGCGAAAAGAGTTTTCCAAAACGATAGTGGAGAGACTCAACGCCGACCCTCACTTAATTGACCACATAATGTGGACAGACGAATCTTTGTTTCACCTATCTAAAACAGTGTCACGACACAGCAATGTTTGTCGGGGTCCAAAGAATCCACACGATCAAGAGCAGATTCTAAACTCTCGCCAGGGAATCATGGTGTGGTGTGGAGTAACTTCGGCGGGTGTCTTGGGACCTTACTTCTTTGATGGTCCAGTCAATGCTGATGCATATATACACCTGCTGCAAACAACTGTGTGGTCTTATGCGAGATACAAGAGGCTTACCTTCCAGTATGACGCAGCTACTGTCTATTACGCAGCTCGTTCGACCAAAAGTTTTCTCAGTGGTGGATCGGTAGAGGTGGTCCAATGAAGTGCCCTCTAGTTCGCCTGTGTGTGAATTCTTCCTCTGGGGATATCTGAAGGAGCATGTGTACCGCACAAGGCCTGCAACCATTGCTGAGCTCCGAGACAAGATCTAGTGCAGCACTAAAGAAATAGCACAGAGCATTCCATGCCGAGTATGAGCGGTTTGAACAGTACACTGCCTTGCAGGGAAAACAACTGCAAATGCGATACCATTCAGAACACTCTCTGTATGTTGGCAGATACAGTTGTACCATTAACTTTGCATTTTCTTTTATTTTGTCATATATGCATACAAAATAACTTCCTCACATTTCTTTTGGAACACACTATAGTTTTGGTTTCAAGTTTCTATTCTGTAACTAAGTATTCATGATTAACACAGGGTGTCAAAATATCCAACACTAAAAAAGGTAATTTTGGTTATTATACTTAAGCGCGGAAGTCTATTATTATTTTTCACAATTTTACTTATCTTCACTAATATTTTTTCGTGTTTTGTTTATAATTCGTATAACGCCATCTATGCGAAGTGGAATTTTTTAATGCGGTTTGAATTACCTTTGTTACGTCTAAAACTTCAATAAAATTAACATATCTCCAAAAAAAATTCGGTGTTCAACGGGTTAAATGAACTTATGTTTAAAATTTCAGTGATGTAATCTGGATTTACAGAGTAAGAAAATGTCAAGCATGAAAGAAGACAATTTTAGTGGTAGAGTAGAGCGCATAAGAAAAAAAATTATGGCATATTTATCACTGAAAGAAAATAACATTTAATTCTGGTCACTGGTTGCCCAAAAAAAACATACTACTCAAGTCTTTCTTGATTCTATGATTGATGATATACGACTGTTTTATTCCGTTAAGAAACAACACTCTCACATGCTAAAGGAATATAGATCATTTAGCTAAACTAAATTAAGAGATACTCGTCTATGATATCTTTAGTTATCTTGACTCACGAAAGGAACAATAATTTTCCATCTCCATCTGAGGCACAAAAACTTTTACTTAAACGACACTGTAAAAAGTGTAATGTTTTAAGAAGCCGGGCTAATGTTTGTGTAGATAATCATTTTAATTTAAATCAAGAAGTATATCTAGACCATTTATTTTTAAAATACTTTAACATTGGCGAAAATAACATTCGTTTCTCACAACGTGAAGAAGTGATCCATTTGAAATGAAACAATATTTTTAAAACACTAAAGGAAATTTAATACCGAAATTGAATAGATCATATAATAGAATGAAAGTTGGAACATCCTTCTGAGAAGACATGTTATTTTTTTGAGAAATTTCGAGTAAAAAATGGGTTTCAAAATAGGAACTACAAAAACTTCTTGGGATACCCGATATTTTAGGGGACTTGGTAATAATGTATGCTTTAAATTATTCTGAAATGATTGTTTTATATATATATATATATATATATATATATATATATATATTAGAATATTTATAATTTGATATGGAATTCTTTTTTTTCAAATAATAATTAATAAGTGGACTAAAAATTCAAAAGAGTTACTCACATAAATCTACCGAAACTGTCATCTGGATAGATCTAATGAAAGACAAATAGAAATTATTAACACCCGATACTCCAAATCGAAAATAACCTGTTCATAGAGGACAAAACAGTTCTCCACAAATGATTTAGCGATAAACCTCAATAAATTGCTTGATCTAGAATTTGTGTAAGAACAGGAAAGAAATATTCACCGTGAAAGAGATGTAAACAGATAAAACTTGTATTACTTTTTTGTACTGATATAAGTGATGACACATTCCGACAGGAACAAAGTTGGTAACTCATAGGAGACCCCGGACGCTCGAATACAGGCGTCTAAAATGTCTAATTTCGTGAGATCAATGCCAATTAATTTATAATTTGTGGCATTTATAACTAGAAAAAAAGATCATATAGATAGAATGTAAAAGGAAATATCTGAACTGATATAATTGTCTTGATTGACTGAAACTGTTCCAGGTGCCGATAAACAATTCCACAGGCAAGATTCTTGTTGAATCAAATTTGCTTTTCGTTGAGCAACATCAAAATAATCAATCTGACAATAATTAATATGACAATTCAAAAAATTGTGAATTTAAAAGGATATAAAAGAATATATAATATAAAGATAGTTTTAATAGGGCAAAAAAAGACGTGATTATGGTAGTAAATGGTTAACGGCAGGAATTCATGTTCAAAAAATAATTCAACAAGTTATCTAGTTTAATATTTTAATTGCTTTCTGTGACAGAATAATATTTCTTGTAATAATTTTTTTCGAAATGTTTCAAGATTATAAAAAAAGGATTTAATTGATTAATCTGTTTACTGTAAACAAATCATCTAAATTTGACAATTTTCATTTAAAGAATATTAAGATTGTAGTGCTCACATTTTTACACAAAAATAAATATTACTATAATTCAGTGAGAGTGGGATATGACAAGAAAAATAATAAATTGGATCATTATTTAAAAAAAATAAAAATAACAATAAAAAAAATCAAATTATCATTGTGTTGATGAAAAATCTTAATAATCAATAAATGAAAATACCAAAAATTAAAAATAATGAAATTTGCTTAAATAATCAATAAAAAAATAGAAATTTAAAAGCATTAAGTAATTAATTAATAATCAACTAAAAAATGGAGAAAATTTTTCAATTGTGATCTGCAATAAATGTTATTCTATCTGAGTCGTTCTTTTTTAAAAAATTCTATTTTTATGTCGCCACGGTGGCTATCCGTTGTGGGAGATCACGAGGTTCATGTGACTGCGAAAGCATGAATTGTACTTTGGTTGTGACGGGAGGTAGTGGCCGCCTCGTAATTAATATAGACTCGATTGTCGGGCCACCCACAGAGGTGAATCTTGTATTTATTCAGCACGAGTTGTTGGTAATATTTCTTGATGAATCCGCCCACTGCGAGCCTACAAAAAAGAATAGATTCTGGCTGAATTACCAAGTTGTTCTGATTGTATTGATGAGTTGTGTTGAATGGTTTAAAGATCATATTCCTCGATGTACATAAACAACAATTGAAAATCATAGTAAAAAGTCGTTCGGCCTGGTTCATTTGGTAGTACTTACCTATTGCTTCAGGTGTGCTGTACTGAAGTATCGAAAATTCATGAGAATTAACAGGAGTTTTGACTTTTAAAAATTATAGTACGATCTACTAACTCAATTTCACTGATCATCCAGTTCGTTAGAGGCCTTGGTCATTATGTTCAAATTAATGAGTTACGCCTGATCGAAAAACAAAAGTATCATCGCAATCAACTCCCCCAGTTATCGACTACTTAGATGTTTCAGATCATTTTGTATAGACGCTTGGGATGATAATTTGCGAATGTAGTTCATTATTCATTTTGATTCTTTAGTTTTCTGAACCAAATTTTGAATCTTGGCTTTGTTCACAATGTAGTTAGTGACAACGGCATTGTTTGATGTCATCATTGGGAGTCCACAAAAAAATATAATGTAATATTAGAACAAATGCAAGCTGTGTTTCAACAACATCAGTGGTGCGCATCGTTAAATGATCATATAATACTTGCATGGAAAAATTTGATGTGATCGGTTTTGGATACTTTCAAATACTTAGCGCTTCATATTACAGAACAATATACATTTTGAATGAATGTACATCACGACTGAGACGAATCAATTATACCATGTTTACTTTACTTTATTTAAGAAAACATTTTAATGGAGCATGGGCTTATTATTCAAAATATTCGATATGATAGACAGATATTTCAAATGGTACAAATATACTCGAAACGTAAGAATAAATTTGATTCCTATTTTAATAAATGAGAAACTTTCATCTAAAATTTTGTTTTTCTTGAATGTATTACCATGAAAGTGATGGAATTACAAGTATTTCCCGCCATTTAAATTCATTATAGTATCCCGAATATAATATACTTATTCAGTAACTATTTAAAGATAAACATTTTAAGGTGAGAACTAAAATGTATTATAAAATAAAAAAAATCTACTTATATACATCGTTTAGTTAACTGTACAGATTATCACTTTGAGTCTAACTTCAGGAGCGATTACAAGGTATGCAGAAACGGATAAAATGAATACAATACTTGAGAGCATAATTTACGAAGGAAAGTCATGTGTTGGAAGCCATAAAAGAAGTGTTGAACTTACCATGATAATTTTCAGATTCATAAAAATGTACCGAAAAGCATAAGAATCAGTGAATATATTTACGAAGGAAAAACTATAAGAAGGAATTATTCAACCCTGCTTGAGTGTACATTATGTGATCAATAGATGTTGCAACATACAATGTAAATAAAAGCGATGGGTGGAAATGCGGAAACCGAATAAAGCCTTTGTATAAAGAAAAATATGACAGACATTTCCGATAAAAAAATAATGATTGTAATCCAATAAAAGACTATTCGAGAGATAAAATTTTTATTATGTCATAAAGAAAGAACTACAAGCAATGGCCCGAATGTAAAGTTTTCTTATGGCTACAGAAATAGTCCTACCAGATGTGTTAGGGTGACCGTGTGTACAATTAAAATATATCAAAAATCTAATAACTAAATTAATCAAAGGAAACTACCTCTTTGATTAATTTAGTTTTGTGAATAAAAAAAATATATTCAAAACAATTGTTCAAACAATAAACTTTAATGTTAAATTAAGAAATAATTGCGGACAACAAAATACGTCAACATTTCAAGCTAAAAAAAAATAATGTAACTTTATGCCGTACTGCTATCAACGCGTCCTCCAACCACAGACGAATATACGATCAAATGATTTTCAATTATTTGATGATTTCGAGTAAGATAGATACAACTTGTCAGAGAAGATAATGAAATTATAGTCTTCGTCGCCAAGTAATTCTTTTAATTACTAATTTGTTTATTGATTTTTTTTAATTTATATTAGATCAAGATCCAATTTATTGTCAAGTCATTGCGTCATAAAAAACCGGATTTTCTGAAGAGGGATTTAAGTTCTGTTATGGCATTTAATGTTGTTATTACATCTACGTCTTTTTGAATCAGTACTTCGTATAAAAGTTTAATAAGAGATATATAATCTTCTTAAATGAATCTGAGAGAATATTTTTTAATGTATGGTCTCAGTGTTCTCAGATTGTGACTGAAATTTTCATAGAACAATTTGTCTTTCACTAATTCAACGAAATTCTGTTTGATATCGACCAAAATTGCAAAAAGATTTAAATAATCCCAAAATGAAGAAATATAAGTCAAATTAAATTAAACTTATGTGCCTCTACATGATGTTAAATTATTTATAGTTTGGGTCCCAAACTTTGAGGTTCATTCCTCCCGATTTTTTTTGTTCGTTCATCCCAAATTTATTGGTAGATTTACTTTTTTTGGTTTTTTTTCTTTTTTTTGTGTAAGATAACATAAAAACACGAAATTTAAATACAAAATAATTACACACATACATCCTAGAATTTAATTAAAAAAACTTATTTGTCTTATAAAAGAAAGTGAAGTTCAGCAAAGTACAAAAGTGAGCAGATAGAAGTGTTGGGTATAGGGACAGATATTATATTTAATTAATTTTTTCTATATTCTCTAAACAGATTCCTAATTGAACTTAACTATTCAATATATTAATCGTAAGGTTAAATTTAGATTAGTAGCTGAATTATTAAGAATAAACAAGAGTTAAAATGTGTAAGTTCAACCTATATATTCGGCTCAATGAACGTTAAATAGGGTATAGATTAAGGTTAAGGGGCTTATTGAAAAAATTATTTTTGTATGTCCTTGCTTTGTGTGAAGTTTTATTATTTGTAGTGTGTTAAATTTAAAAAAAATTTCATTGATAAATTGTTGTCTTTCGAATTGGTTTTGAAGAAATTTGAATTTTTAATTAATAAATTACTAAAAGTAATCGGCAATTAAAGATCTTTTTTTAAATAAATATAATATCTATCCCTATACCCCGCACTTCTATCTCATCACTTCTGTAGTCTACGGTTCTTTAAAATAAATTTGGGATGAAGGAACGAAAAAAATCGGAATGAACGAACGGGATATACTTATTTATAATAGATTATAAAAGTTATGAATTCATTAATCATCTACATTTGTTTCTCAATTACAAATTGTTAAAGAGAAAATTATCTGTACATGTGGTCGTATTAAAAGATTTCTCATCCTGAAAAGAAAAACATCTTAAGCAAAAATGAAATAAATCAGGTAAAATAAATGTGAAGGAGAAGGATGGACATTTTTCTAAATCCATGTGAACTGCAATACTTAAAAAGTACCAATAGAGAACTCTATAAAAAACAAAGTATTGCAAATTTTTATATAAATCAATTATAATTTTTCAAATTTTTTAAAAAGAATATATTAATTAGAAAAATCTATTTCTAATGCAAAAAAATTAAATAAATAACTAACATTACTACCCAAATTCATACGTATTCGGACACGTAAAATAATTCTTATTAAAAATTGTAAATTATAAATAATATGTACTTATTTGTATTATAGACTATTATAATAATTAATTTGATATTTTACGATAATCTAAATACAATTCTAAAATAATTGAAAGAAATCAAATAAAAAAGTTTACTAATAAAAATTTTATTCACATTTAAAAATTTTTAAAAAACAAAAAACGATCATCAGAATTTATTGTGATTAATTTCGATGGATCGACCGTCATCATCAGACTGAATTAACATTGATATACTCGCGTTTATATATCAAAGCAATGATTGTGTAATCATTATGTAATTTAAATCATGAAAATACTTTCAATAAAGTTGAAGATGGTGTTTGGAGATTGATTTTAGGATCAAAAGATTTGATCATCAATGCTTCACACATCACCCTCTCCCAGTAATTATCAAATTGTGAACACAAAATCTTAAAATTACTTACATCAACTTTACTATTCAAACAGTTCTTATGTTGAGCAATATTGCTATCACTTTCCCTGCGATTATGTTCCTGAATCCGTTTACAGAGATGACGAAAAATCTCTCCGATGTATGTGGCGTCACACCCATTACATTTATATTGATAAACTAAATTGGAACATAACTCAGTTGGAGTGATAGATTTACTACTAAACAAACTTCCTATCTTACATGATCTAGCATCCAAGTTTTTGTAAATTTAGAAGTATGACAAGATGCTCCATCTTGTTGAAAAATGAAATCTCCATTGTCCAAATATTACGCAATAGATGGGATGAGACTTTCCCTTAATATCTCGATATACTTTGTACAGTTCATTGTGCCCTCTATAAAGTGAAGACTGCAAAGTCCTTTGCTTGTCATACAACCCCAAATCATTACATTTTCTGGAAATTTCAGAGTTCGGTTTAAACAGTCCGATAATAATGACTCGGTACTAAGTCTTAAGACCGATTTTCCATTTTCACCCATAGACAATTCAAAACGAGATTCGTCTGAAAAATAACTTTATTCCAATCATTTTGGCTCAATTTACTATGATTAAGAGCCCATTCAAGTCTCTTTCTTTTGAATAGGTGACAGAAACGGTTTGTTTTTAGCCTTAAAGAAGTGTTACGCAATGCTTATAAGAAAACCTCACCTTGTAGAATGAATAATTTAATTCCTGTATTCGACGTAGACAAGTGGACGGAGAAGAAGAAATGCCTGTTTGCATACTCCATTTCTCGTTGATTTCTTGAACAGTAGTACGACGATATTGAGTAATTAACCTCTTCAAACACCGGTTATCAGTAGCGGAAGTCAACTTTGGTCGTCCAGATTTCTTTGGCGATGAGTTATTATGATGGCATTGAGCTTTTTTAATGTTATCGAACACCGTCGATTTACTTAACTCTAAAAGTTTTGAAATTTCCCTTACTGATTTTCTTTTAACATGCATGGCAAATATTTTCTCACGCATTTCCGTATGCATCTTTTTTCCACGAACGATATTTTAAAAATAACGAAAATTTAATCGACTGAAATATTTAAACAATAATAACTAATGTGTTTTTACTAATAATCCATACGAAATTTAAAATAATTGATTGTCTAATTTTATATTATAATTTTTATTAAGTGTCCGAATTCTTTTGAATTTGAGAACAAATTTTTAAATGCGAATAAAATTTTTATTAGTTAACTTTTTTAATTGATTTCTTCAAATTATTTTAGAATTGTATTTGGATTATCGTAAAATATCAAATTAATTCATCTGTAATACAAATAAGTACATATTATTTATAATTTACAATTTTTAATAAGAATTATTTTACGTGTCCGAATACATATGAATTTGGTCAGTATAATTACAGGTAAATTATAAGAATTTAATCGATTAAAATAATTATTTAAAAAATATTTAAAGTAAAATTAAATTTCAATTTTTTTCATCAAAATTATTAAATCAATATTTTTTTAATTTTAAGAATTTGATGTTCAATTAAAAACGTTTAACTATTATTCATTGAATCTCGGTTACATTAGAACGACAAAAAATATTTTTAAATCAAATAATGTATACATTTTGGCAAAATAAATTATCGAGAAATATAATGATCGAAAAAATTCACCTCAATAAAAGTACAATTTTCCAATTTGCCTTCAGATTTCAGTCGGAAAAATGAAGTGTCAAATCCAGCACCGAGAGAAATTATCTGAAAAAAATTAAATAATATTTCGACTTTAGAAATTTTTATTTCGCTATTTACTGCTTCAATTCAATAGAGGAAGAAGTTTTTCGAATTTTTTTTAATAAAATTTTTAGCTTTTAAATGTAAGAATACTTTTACCTCGATAACCAGAGACAGTCTCTAATAAGAATTTTAGACATAAGATCAAGTAAATTTAAAATTATAAACAAATTCAAAAGTCTATATATCTTAAATATTTTTAAATAAATAATGATAAAATTGTTTTAAAGTTTCATGAATATTGTAATTTGGTTAATAAATAAACAATATCCCTTATTACAGACCGTGACTGGGCGTTTCCTCACATGGACATTTGCTCACACGGACTTGAGTAAAAGAGTTTTTAATTAGAAATTTGTAT
>MQRK01099621.1:0-24976 GCA_001938485.1 Girardia tigrina
CCGCGACCGTTGCTATGGTAATCGGGTCGGTTGCCATGGTAACCACGATAACCCATATCGTTGCCATGGCTACGGCCAGGGGGGGGGGTGGGACCGAATGCCCATTTTCCCCCTACTCTTGAGCATCTTCAGTCTCGTCTATGAGCATTTGGCACAGTTACACACTACCTATCACAGAGTGTATCTTTTTACCCAAGTTGCACTCATAATTAATTTCATCTCGTAAGCTAATTTACAAAGGTGATCACTTCATTAGTACAAGAGACTGACCCGGAACCCCTCCATAGGTGTTAGCTACTTTTTCTGTACCACGAAATCAACTTTCCATCCTTATGATTTTTGTCTGTCTAGGTATGTATCTCAAACAAAATTATCAGTCAGCTTTTTTCATTTAAATCTCTGAACATGTCTGGATACATTGATTTTAGTAAGTTGGTGATGGACATATAATTATGGTATTCTTATTTGATCAATACTTGAATATGTCAACGAAGTAGAAAAGGATGAGAGAAAATCAAAAATAATGTCAAAGAAAAGAACCAACCTACAAGGACGTTATATTAAAATGAAGATTAAATTAAGTAAAATTAAGATGAGTTGTATAATGAATATGATGCAATTTTAAAAACTGATGATTTCTCCAATTATAGTTTTCTACTCAAATTATTTCTTCCTTGAACTATCTCTTTCTTTCAAATATTTTTTCTAATTTTCTGAAATATAACGTAAACTGTTTTTAATATAATTTTCGCTGTTCCTTAAATTAAGAGTTTTGACACGTACTTTTGATAAAATATGCTTAAAGTTTGAAAAAAAAATGTTAAAAATTTTCTGTCATTAGGAAAGAAAGATTTTAAGATTTGCATGACAGAAGTAGATTATTTTTATATCATAATCAAATTTTGTGTTATCAAGTCAAACCATTCGACTAATCTAATTAAACAAAAATTTTAAAATTACAATAGAATACTTTGGGGTCTCCCTCTCCTCTTAAGAACAGTAAAATATTTAAAAGAAAGTTGATATATAAAATATGATTTTTAATTAAAATCATTGAAATGAGATTTAACAATGGTTAAAATAGTAATCTTTCTCAAAAACGTACATCCTCTTTTTACAGTTCAAAAAAGGAAAGTGTACCTTACAGAGAGTAGCGATAACTTATAGATAATGTCGGGCCATTAAGTTTAAGCGTGCAGTTTATGCCAGAAAATAGATTTATTTTACTTTTTTCTTTTGTATTTACTACATAGTATTTTGTATTTACTATTTTGTATTTTTACATAGAATGTTGTTTCAAAGTTTAATTAATTTGAGGATATTTAATTTAAATATTTTGTCATTGTAATTAATTTAATACAGTGATTTTACTTTATTTCTAAGGGAATTAAAAGGAAAATTTTGCAGCCCAACTATTTTTGGATAGTCGCAAATGTAAATCTGAAAACAGACGATATAAAAGACGTTCTTAATTCCTTTTTAAATCCAAATATTGCGGTAATAATCCCGAGTATTCCGAGACTGATCGGAACAGAATGTCACTTTTCTGTTTGTCAAAATAAGGTAAGTAATTATATCTGTAATTATAATAGTATAAAATGGAAAACAAGTATTACAAAGATCAATTAAATATATTTATATAATAAAGAAAAATAAAAAAGCAAAAAAAAATAAAAAGCAAAAGCATAATTAAAAAAACAAAGAAGATGAAGGAAAACAGAAGAATTACCGACATGCTAATAAAAACAAAACTATTAATTAATAATATTAATTAATAATAAAGACATTTTTATTACAAACCGAGTCTCTTTTATTTAAAATATGGTTACAATAATTAATTACAAAAAGTATGAAAGATTTGTATTAGAATAAAATCCGTTTAAGAAATGTGAATTACTTTGAATCGCTTCCGTGCGGATTTGTAAATCAAGAAGGAAATTTAGAATTAAAATGGAAAGTCTGAGTTCGAATTAAACGTTTGAATTTTATTTTATTTATATTAATTGATTAAACATAATGAAAATTAAAGAAACCTCTTTCGAGTGACTATTTATTATTTCGATATTCACGACATGTTTCCTTCTTTGCAAAACATCATCAGGTGGATTTTCCATTTTTAAAACAGATTTATAAACATTCAAAGCAACAACCAAAAAAGAGTCTGTATCAAACACATAATATTTTTCAAAATTATGATTGGATAGAAATAACTAAAAACACTGAAACTATTTATTTAAAAATACATACATTTCAATTTATTTTTAAAAAAATTGTACTAATTTCAAAATTATATTAAACAAAATTATATTATATATCAAAATTATATATAAAATTATATTAATCTGTTAAATAATAGAAATACAAAATATTTTCTTGAAAAATAAATTGAAGTATTAGTATCTTTAAATAAATCGTTTAAGTGTTATAAGTTATTTCTGGTACCCTGACAAAAGCGCCCACTGAAAAAGGAGCCCAGTGACAACATCATCCGGCTAAAATAATTTCATTTTATAATATCATTTTGTTTATAATTTTCTCTAAGTATTTTTAACCGTTTTGTTTAGGCGTAAATATTTGGTTTTCGAAGCTTTTAGTCACCGAAATCAGTCTTGAAAATCTTTGCATTATATTGCCATCTGATTTGACGTTTTTTAATGTTAAACTATTTTAAAAATTAAGGGATGCTAGAACTCTACGGTTTTTTGGAATGATATGTACAAGCTTCGGCTGAATTATTTTTACGAGACAAATCGCCATTAACTCTATATAACATATTTCGAATGTTAAATTGGAACATTGGGACTTATATTGTTGCGTCTTTTTCTTCGAATATAAGTATCCTCCCAATAATTTAATAAATCAGCCATTTTATTTGGGCATTAAAAAAGCTATGGGCATTTTAAAAGCTACGGTAACATCATTGACAAGTACAAAAGTTATCGTTAATAATATTTTTGTATACGTTCTCTTATTAATGCTATTTTCATAAAGTTCGGTTAAATGAAATGATTGAATTTTACGCCACAAATTTTGACCCAAATGAAAGAAACATCCTGATCACGAAAAGTTTGTGCAATAGCATTCTGTATTGCTTTCTTTAAATCACTGAACACGCTTTCGGTTTGAAAAGAAATGGTAAAATGACAAAAGTGTTCTTGCGACAAAAAAAACTTGCAACCCGAAAGCGTCTTTAGTGATTTCGAGAAAGTAATACAGAATTATATTGCACAAACATTCCATGGTTTCGATGTTTCTTTTATTTGGGTCAAAATTAATGTAGTAAAATGCAATCATTTCATTTAATGTCATTGTCAATCTAATTAACCTAACAAAAATATATCCAAAGAATTAACCCAAAATATATGGTAATTTCAACCAATTTAAAGATATTTGTATATTCTAATTCACTGATCTATACATCTGACTAAAAAGATCCTCAACTCAACAAACCAAATCAGAATCAAGAAGCCGACACAATCCGTACGTAATTGACTCTTTCATTTGACAGTAGTTAAATTACAAAAGTGCAAATATATTAGTCATTTTTGCTGTATTAATCACAATATTTTGTCAAATCATTTTCTTACTGAACTTCATTAGAGGTCTCATAAAGTGTCATTAGTGGTAGCTGTAATAACCACACAGACATTTTTTTACATTTTTTTACGTAGAAAGAAACAGATTTTTGGATTCTGACTTATAGAGTTTGGATTCAAAAGATTTTTTTTGGTGGATATGTCTTGGTCTGTTTATTCAGTTATACTGTTAAGGATGTGAATTAAATTAAAGCCTTTATTTTATGTGTGTATTTATTTTATTGTATTTTTGTTATTTATTTTTTATGATTATTTTTTTAAGAAGGAAGAGAAGAAAGGTTAAATTATAATTTAATTGCTAATTATGATTAATTCTCAATTAGGAATTCAAAATAAAATCGATTAAAATTAAATATCGTCAAGCAATATGAATTTCAAGTTGAGAATTGATCATAGTTGGCTGACGAAAATTATTATTATTATTTTGTGGGACTCATATTTTTTATTTTGATTATTTTTTTGGCGAATTTAATCGTGATATACGAAACAACTTTAATCAGTTGACCATTATAAAGTGAAGGCATAAAACCATCAATTGCGAACCTAATAGCAATCAATGAAATGAATTTAATCAAACAAATATTATAAAGAAAAAGCCTAACTGAAGAATAGAATTCGTTTTTTAAAGAAAGAATTATATTACTCTAAGTATCACATTGAGAAAATCCACCGAAGTAATTCTATCATTTTAAAATTTATTGCTTGTGCCATTAAATCGTTTGTGGTTAAAATACTGGTAACATTTAATCCAATTTGTTATTCTGAATATTACAATTTTAAGAGTATAATTTTATTTTGTCGGAATCCTAAAATTTACTTCTTTTATATATTTTCTTATATACTATAACGATAAATAAATTAAGTCAAGTTATCGGTATCTGAAGGCACAAAAAATAAAAAATTGAAGCAGTTAGTATTGATCAGTTGACTTACTTTATCAGTAGCTACAAAAATTTAATGTCATTATAAAACGACATATATACGTTTCTCCAAGACATTGTTTAGATAAAATACAAACCGCACTACTTCAAATTTGCATAAAAATAATTCGCATAAAAAGACACCTTACAGTATTTCTAAATATTTTGAATCATTTACAAAAAATGATGATTTTTGAATTTCTTTTGCTTCTCTTCATTTAACTTGAAATTTAAAAAAACATAGATAAAAAAATTCTAAAGAAAATATTTAAAACTTTTCATCGTTAATGAAACAAATTATACTTTGAATACTTTTTTTCGAAAAAAATTACTATCATCTAAATATTTTGTAATAAAATATAAAATAATTTAATGAAATATTATAAAAGAAACTAAAGAAAAATATAAATAAAGTTTGTCACTACTGGAAATCTGTATTAAATTAATTGTAAAACATTATTGCGTCCAGACAGAATTGATTGAAAAAACAAATTCTTAAAAGGACTTCAAGTGATTTCTTAATTGAGAATAAGTTTGTTTTGAAAATGTTCATATTTTTAACGTGAAATTTGATTTTTTAAATTAAAATAAAGATAATACAAAGAAAAAACATTTGAAATTTAAAAATAAAAGATAAATGTTTGTTCAAGTTTTGATTATATATTTTTAATTACAAAATTAAGTTTTTCGTTTCTGGTAAATTAATGGTAAAGAAAATGGTATTAACCCTTAAATGCATGATTTTTTATTTTTTCATGAAATATTTTTTTCTGTTTATATTATTTTGACGTTTATATCAATATTGGCGGGAGTTTTGACATGTTTTGTTATAATCGTCATAGACAAAAAATGTACAAAGATAATTTATTTACAAAGGACAGCAATTATTTACACAAACTGGATGCATGGCACTTTCAAACGTTTGTTGTATCATTTTTGATACAAGATGCATTCAAGGGTTAATACGGGATATTAATTGCTTGTTTCATTTTTTTTATATAATGATATATAATTTTGTTCAACAGAAGACTAACCAAAACAAATTTTAATTTTTTAAACAATTTGCGCATAATTTATATTTTTCGTTTAATTTTATTATTTTTAACCGATGTTGTAAACAAAAAAAAATAAATAATATTTTATTTCCTTTTCAACATTAAAAAAAGTCACTACACAAATCATCAACATTCAACTAATCATCACATACACACAACTATTAGGTTGTCAAGTATGAAATTCGCAGGCATGATAAATTCATACAGTGATAATTTGACAATGACATAGCATTTGGCTACTCAGTTATGTTTTGTTTGGTATTTTAGCTACTGAACACATAAATAATCATGAATTAAAATTATTGATAACTTGTTTTAATATTCCCTATTTTTAAAAATGGAAAAGGCAGAAATTCGAACAATAATTAAGTAATAGTTCCTGCGTGGAATCTCAGCATCAGAATCCATGCAAAACATCATTACTGTATTTGAATGTAATGCTACTACACAATACACAGTCTCAAATTTGTATAGGAAATTTGTGAAAGAAATTTTAACCTCAATAATGAGTGACAGGGTCGCCTAAAAACGCAGGCAAACCCTTTCAAACTGAAAGTAATGTGAAATCGTATCCATCACAAAATACTCATGATTTATTGCTAATATTTGGTGTTACAAAGTAAATAATATTAAATCACTTGGCTTCAATTGGTAAAGTGAAAAATTTGAATATTTGGATTCTATATGAGTTGAATGAAAAGCAGAAACAAAAGCGTTTAGATGCTTGTTGAAAAAGCTTTCTCGTTATAAATGTGATCTTTTTTTCAATCAAATCAAACCAGCTACGTTAACACGAATGAAGCACCAAAACACAGGCCAAAGTACAGAATTCATCAAAAGAAGCTGATGGGGAGTGCTTGGTCGTCTGTTGCATGTGTAGTCCATTATGACTTCATGAAACGTGGTTCATCAATCACAGCGGATATATACTGCAACAAATTGGAAGATATGATGCGGAAACTAAAAAACAACCACGTTTGGTAACCAGGTCAACTCCCATCTTGCTCAACTACAACGTGAAACCACTTATTGCACTTTTTCCTTTTATATTTTTTTAATTTTTAAAAATTAATATTTTTTGAACATTGATTGTACAAATTGTAAAATCGATTTTAGAAATATTTATTTCTTTAATTTACTATTTTCGATCACCATTACCATTTTTGTAAAAATACCATTTGTAAAAATTATTTGAAAAGCATTTTTTTGTAAATTTTTATTAATACTAAACCGGAAAAAAATTGTAATAATATTTCAATTAATCTTCAAAATTTTTCCACCTGTCTTTGGGGTTTCTTACAAACTTCATTACATACAAATCATAATAACTGCAGACAAAGCATAAATAAAAGCAAAACTCATAGCTTCATTTCTCAGAGGGTGTCCTTATTTATTGCAAAATACTGTATGTAAGTACAAAAGGGTAAATGACAATATATAAAGATCATTCAACAGGGATAATGAGTACAATAAAATTGTCGATTTTCAAAACAAGATAAAATAAAATTCTTCAAATATTTCTTTAATTATTAAATTCAGATAAATAAATAAACTTATAATACATTAACAATAGGTTGTACTAAGTCAATTTTATGACAGTCTCAAGGCTATTATTCAAATATCAGAAGGTGTGGCTCAGTATGTTCCAAGAAGTTTTAACATTTGCTCCAATTTAAGCAACAGAAGTGAAAATTTCGACACATTCCAAAAGACTTATTTTGAAGTAAAATTTAGCTTTGAATTTTTATTCATCGGAAGTAATTCTTCAATTGTCTCTTAATTTCATCCACATTTATACTTTATTAATTTCATTTTTATTCTAGTTATATAACAATTTTTAATAGTAAAAGGTATTGAATTTACAATAATCTTATTTTTACTGGTATTGTTTTACAATAAAATTTTTTACATTTAATTTGACAAATTTAAATCTTTATTAAATTCTAAAAATTCATATTTTTAATAAAAATTAAGAATTACGTATTTTAAAGTTTTTGAATTTTGTATTCTGAATTTTCCCTTGTAACCATAGGGTAATATTTCTTCGATGATATATTTTGAAACATGGAAATTTTACATAAAGAGCTCAGAGGTTCTACTATATATTATTTGTCAGATAAGTTGCTAGATAAAATTGGCAATTTCAAAATATTCTATGCATATGTTGTAGGAGTTTAGATGACAATTACAGTGTTGGATTGATTCTTGTTTTAACTTTTAAATAGTCATTTACACAACTGTTGGGACCAGTGAGTTTTTCCTTCAACTCAGTCTCGGATCTATTCATTGCACCGGTACCGAGGCAAGCAAAGAAAAATCTCCCAGAATCTAAAAATGAAAGATTAAAATTATAATTAATAATATTAATTAATTAAAAAAATGAAACTTTTAATTAATTTTGACTCTTGGATCCTGTTCATTTGAATATTTTCTTGTGAGAATTTGATGACCTGATTTGTTGACTTGGGCTTTATCGGAATTTTGGCCGTCTCCGGGTTGTTTCTATCCGAGGACTGTTGACTTAGTGATGGATGATTGAAGGCTGATTGTGAGAATTGTCCGGTTATGGGCTTTGTGAAATTTTTGTGTAAAACTGTATAAATTCATCTGAATTTGTGCACTAGATCAGAGTTTTTCATTGAATAAATTTTATTAAAAAAACATTGTTTTGAACCTAGGTAATTTTTAGATGTTATTTTTTTTGAAGTTGATGGAGGTTGGAGAACATCCTCAAGGCTGCTGAACTATCGATAGATAACAGTAGGAACTTATAGTTCCTGTCTATACTATTGACGATCAGGTAGGGCATATTAACAGGTTTTGAGGTAATTTGATGACTGCCGATCTATTAATAGATTAACGGCAGGTGCTTATAGTGCCTACCGAGACAATTGATGATCTGGAAGTTTGAGGATGTCCTAGCCAAGTTTCATTTCTAGAAGAGAATTAGTTTCTCTCAACCTCCATCAATTATTTCTTTTGTTGCTGTATTTTTAATTTTTTTTCAAGTGTAATCCACTCATCGTCACTATTCAGCATGAATAGAAAAATTAATGAGAGCAAAGAGCAAAAAAAGAGAACTACTGCTGGAGTTGCAGAAATGGACAGAAGAATGTGCAAAGCTGATTGACGAATTAACAAAGAGGACAACCGACTTTGAAGACTAGAGAAAACATTCAGTTCCTCTTTCAATTCATAAACCGGTTGTGGATAAATATTTGTTAGGACAACAAAAAATGAAGTCTTTACAAAACGAAGTCACTGAGATTAGAATTCGGCAAAATATGTCCATCTACTACAAGAAGGTGATCTAAAAAGTCTCATAAGAGCAACCGGAGTTAATTCTAGACACAGTAAACAAGATTAAGTCAAATTCGAAAAAGAAACCTCTAGTGACGAACCCATTCATTTATGGGTCAATTATGAAAGAAGATATGGCATCATCTTTCTCTGGGGTGCTCAGCAGATCCCAGAAGCGACGTGAACAGAAGAAGCGAAAAGCTCAAATGTTTCAACAGACCAAGAGCGAGCTGCAAGCTGTTTTTAACACTAGTTGTATTGAGGTTGACGTCCAAAATGGAAAGACTGTAATCAGAAATAACACCAGTCAAAGACAGTCTTCTGATTTTGATACCTCTAATCAAATTTCGTTATTTTTCCCAATAAATAATTTCCAAGAGACTATAGAACAACAAGAATGGCAGGACCTCAAGTCAAATGTTCAAATTCAGAAGGAGAATCGTGACCGCCTACAGTTCCCATCTATCACAAATGGTAAAGGTGAAGAGTTTGTCAATCTATCAGATTTGAATGACTAAGGACAATGGGTGGATTGTTTTTGATTAGCATTTTATTTTGGTTTCTTGTTATATTTTAATAAAACAATGTCTACATATAATTTGTTCATGTTCTTTTAGCTTTAATCTCTGGTGTGAAAATAATAAAATCATGAGAAGAAATATAATAATCAAATCAAAAATAAACATGATGAGGAAAACATAAGATAATTATTTATTAAATAGAAGTAGCATAAGTCAACTTTCATAGACCAAATATATTTAAATATAATTTAAATATATAATAGGTACTTTATCAATTTCACTGGTGATATCAAAGGGCCAGGTTGGATTGATTGGGTACGATATGGATCTCTAATAAGTGTGAGTTAGGGACACTTAGCGGAGAGACGTATCCAAATAATATGTTGGATGAAATGGGAACACTCATAGTACAACAAATTAATAAAATTTAAATTGTTATTTTAATTTTATTAATTTGTTGTACTATGAGTGTTCCCATTTCATATATTTTATATTATTATTTTATATTATTATATAAAACCCAACACAACAGAAATTTTGTTAGAGCGTGCTGAAATTCTATGTTGTCAGAAAACATGGCGAGAATGGTCCAGATCTTTTTAAGTTTGACCATCATCATTTTAATCAGTGATACTGAGCAATTATCAGTGATTAATGTTCGATCAGCACATCTCCTTCGAATAATTTCGCTTTCAACTATTTCCGACTGAGTATCACCCATTAAGATCAAAACGATCCTTGTTTTCACTCGGCAATCTATTGGCAATAAAATCAACTACTGCTCGAACGTAGGTTAGAGCTTAGGCACCTGTTTGCTCATCATGAAGTTTCAACTAAAAAATTGATAACAATTGAAAAACATCAATCAGAATACGCAAATAAATTTTTTGATATTTTGATGTTCAAGATAGTCGCAAAGTTTTTTTTAAATAAAGCAACATTTTTTTGAAATTTTTTATCCGAATGAATGAAAAAATCGATTTAGTAACGAAAATCTTTCAAAAGTTTTTTTTATTCACAAGTTTTAAACTTTTCACTATTAACCTCTGGCATATCTTTGCATTTAAACAACAACGCTATTAAGAACATTTAAACAAGTCTCGTTTAAATATTTATTGCAATTACATTTAGAGTCATTACAACTCTCAGAAAGTCTTTCTTCGTTTGCCATCGTTCTAATTGGTTTTCTTATTTCTGTTTTTAATCATGATTATTTGAACAATTTTTCTAAATTATTTTTTTAAAATATTTAACCTCTAAAAAATATTAATTAAAAATATTAATTTTTACCATTTTTAAATAAATCTCAAAATAATAGAAATGACATCAAATTATTAAAAATGCATTGAATTTAAATTTTACTAAAAATTATTAAACTTAATTTTAATTCTGAAATTAAAGATATGAACTTATAAAATGATTATTTTAATTATATTCGAATAGTCAATCACTTTAAATTTTATAAAAAAATGCCAATTTCCATCTGGGTGGGAGAATCACCATTCTAAATTCAACATACAGCATCCATACATTTACACGTTCAAACAATTTAAAATATTCCTCACAAACGCGATTAATAACAAAGCATATTTTGCAAAAAATCAAGTATTTGATTGATTCGTTTTGATCATGTGTATGCTACTCAATAGATCGTATTGTACTGCTAGCTACTTTCAAACTCCTACAAAGATTTATTTCGATTAAATAAAAACTGTTATATCTAAAACGATTTTGGAAGGAACTTATCTGATATAAAAATCACACTTGTAAGGATGTGTGAATTATTATTATTATTATTATGGTTGTTAATTATTATTGAGATTATTATTATAAACATATTATTATCATTATTAGATGTATGTGGAATGTATAAGTGATTATGATGTATGAAATTGAGTAACATGATTGAGAGTTTGATGATATAATGTATGCATGTAATAGTGTGCGGTGTCAATTATGTAATGCTAACCCAGCAGATCTCCCTAATCCAGTTATGCAACCGGATTGAGGTGTGCTGATATATAAGATATGCCAATTGAATGTTTAGTTCATTATTGTATTATTTAATATATCTTAGGAAAGCATCTTGTCCTTTAACAACACTAACTTCACATATCGAAGAAAGAGGGAAATAAAGTGGAGAGCGATTGGATACCCAACAATCTAGTCAGACTTGTTATAGATACTAAAGAAAGATTATACATACATTGAAATCCGTTATAAATATTTCTCTATTTGGTTATATTCATGCTGCTATCATCTTTAATTATGATAACCACCAGGGTAGAAAACACTTCTGCGCAAATGACTGTATTTGATTTGGTGTTATCCATATCGTTTAGGTATTATATGTATATACATGAGAGCATATTCTAGTATTGGTGATTTTGGTTCAGACCTACGACTCGAAAGCAATGATTTCAATAAATGAGAGATTTGATTTAGATTTTCACAATTAATCTTAACTTATCAGCAAACTAGGTTTTTGAATTAGCCTAGTATAAAGGCTTAGAGATGACTGAAAGTTTTTTTGGTCGGCTACTGTATAACTTTGACTGTGATTGTTATTTATGTTGCATGCATGGCATAATGACAATTGCTTCGCGTAGCTTGGATAATACGCGAGCGGCAACAGGTCGGATTAAGTAGTATTTCAACTGACCGATTCATTCTAAGGAATATTCATTATTCTATAATTCAAAGGTGACTGTTAAAGGATTGGATTTTCCGTTCATGAAGACTTTGGTTGCTGGTGTTTTTTCTTGATTTTAGGTTTTCTGACGTTTGATATACTGAAAGGCGCTATTTGCTATGAGTCTGTATACTCTGAACAGGTCCATTTTTTTATACGGCCTTAGTTCGCGTAGTACAATTAGGTCAAAACTTAAGTGAGTATCTCATTATAATATCCCCAATCAGATGATTTATTGAAATACATTTGAGGGCAAAACTGTCTTTTTCAGTGCGTCAACATTAATCTTTAGAGTACAGAGTCTATTTTATAATATAAAGGATGGAGTAGGGTCACTACAGTCCCTCACACAAAACTGGTTTTGTTTTGTATATAAGTTGGCATATTAATATTACAAAGACTGTTAGTAAATTAAAAAACGATTATTTAATTAAATATACAGCATTTATTTTTAATAAACAAATCCAAAAACTAATCATTGGGGGCCCAAAGTCTTCCACTCCGTACTCTAAAGGTTAAATTACTTTGTTTCGACAATCTATAAGATATGGTGAAAATGTAAGTGTAAAAGCAATAGTTTCGTCGTCCATTATATAGATTTCATTGTTTCTTAAAGATTAAAAATCATTGAAAATGAATGTTAAAAAGACCAGGAATGGTTACCAGAACAGAATACGTAAATGTTGATAAAATATCAAATTTAGGAGTTTTGATGATTGTATTTTAAAGTATTAATTAAGGTAATAAGTTATTTTATGTTGCGCTAAATTTGTTTTTACTTAAAATGATTCTCTTAATCTTTAAATTAAATTTTCTCTTTTTTTAAGGGAAACATATGGAACAAATTTATTTCAAGAAACACATTGTTCGATATATTTGTTACAAAATCCATTGACGAAACTCATTCCGTTCCAAACCGCTTTACGTATAACACTGACTTTCAAATATCTGCAATATTTAATGCATCTGAGAACCGGTTGTTGAAAAACAATAAAAGAATATTTTTAAATATTTTTGAAAATTGGAATAATAAAACAATATTTGTGTGTTCTCCTCCCGTAAATTCTTAAAAAAAATTATGTTGATTATTTTAAATTTTTCAGATTTTTCCTGCTTTAACGTACAAACAAAATTCGTTGTATGTCACTCTGAACGAAACAACAGGACTTATTACAGAAATCCTCAACATTCTCGCCAAAAAAATGCATTTTACGTATAATTTTTAATTTAACATTTTTACGTTGTTATCGATAAAATATTTTTACTGGTGTGTAAATGAATTAATATCATTTATTGTACATCAAAGTCACTTAATAATTCCATTTAAACTCGTCGTGAAACTAATTTGGTTTAGTTGAAATATTGTTTATTCAAAACAGTTTTCCAAAAAATTCATTCATACCAAAATTTAAAGACCATAATAACTTTTGTCGAGTTCACTTGCTATTCGTGTTGTTAAGAGAACTCAAACATTTGCTACAACATTTATTACAATTACCATTTAGATCATCTTTATGACAATTCATAGTAGTTCTTCATCTCACATTCGTCACTCAAAGCTTAATACTTTTCGTCCTAAACTATAAATTAACTTGAACCAATATGTTTTATTTAAAATCTTTACTACAAATATTATTGGTTAAAATAAAACTACTATTATTCATTTTAAAGTATTAATTATATTTAATAATTTAAAAATTAAGTCATTTAAAATTTACAATCATAATAAATTAATAATAAATTCGAATATTAAATCTAAATTTAAATTAATTATTTTCCTGTCATAGGAATTAAAATATTAATCATCCATCTGAGTAGAGAAGAGACACAATCCAAAATCAAGACAACATTCAAACACAAAACATCAATATTCAAAATACTCCTCACATGTGTAATGCCAGTTTTCCTGTTTTTATTCCAAAATCAACAGCTCCATTTTATATCACGTAACAAACCTGGGATTAGCGTTTTAAAGTTTTCTTAACTTAGAATTTCCTAAACCACTTTAGATATAACTACAAAATTTTTTGTTACGTATATTATTGTTAGTTTTTATATAAAATTACACAATGAATTCGTTTCACAAAAAAGATTTGATAATTAAAATAAATACATAAAAATGCGAGAATGCATAATATAATTGGAACCACAATTAATTAATTTTATATAAATTAATATTTACTTGAATGATTGTAATTTTGAATAATAATTTAAAAATAATAATATTCTTCCTAATTATGTTTAAATTTCTGTTATATATATATATATATATATATATATATATATATAATGTTATTTGCTTTTACATAATCTCCAATATTATAATATATGTAATTTAGAAGTCATGATAAAAAAGTTTTTTAAATAATATTACTCATAAATTTTGATAAATTTCACCTCCTTTTCATTAAAATTTGTTATTATTGTAGTGACCTACATGTGTGCATATTATATATATATATATATATATATTAATGAAATTAATTATTAAATCGATTTTTTATGGATTGTAAAATGAGAGTGGAATTATTTTAATACTAAATAAATTTGTTGGACAATTTATCAGCCTTTAATAACTTTTTTTGGAATAATGTATTTGGTGTTTAATTCAATTTCGTCATTGGAATTATTATTTCAGTAGATTGAGGACATCATCTGTCCTCAACATTTGGTTTCAGAAGTGGGATTTGAGGAGAAAAAACTTTATTTTACATTCTATATAAGGTACACCACCTCATAAGGTAAATTTTCGAAAATGTTTTCTTGACAAATAGGGTGTACCTAATGGGGAGGTTTCACTTTATTTGAATGAAAAAATTCTTTTACTACGTTTTCTGACATATATTTTTCGAGGGTATTTGTATCTTTCTGCTTTGGTGGTAAAGTTCATAATCTTTCAAGTTAGAAAAAATCAAAAAATGATAAAAGAAATAATATAAAACATCAGATTCTTTAACTTTAAAGAGCTTGTTTGGTATAGATAAAACTTTATTGTTAATGATGTTTAAATCAACCTAATGAAGAAGAAAGGGAAAAAGTTTTGGGATAAATCTTTACTAAGGAAGAACCAGGCTAAGAGACCTCGGTCCAGTAATCATAGTAATATGCTTACCCTAAGAAGCAAAAAAGTACTGATTGGAAGCTGTATATTTCCTATCGTATACTATTGCTCTGAGAATTGGTGTACAAATGAGAGCCTCATCATAAAACATGAAGCCCTACATAATGCGTGCTCTATAACAACACTTAATGTAGATAAGAAAGATCATATCAGAATGGACTCTACCTGTATCGGATTATATTACACCATTGCCAGAAGACGAACTCTGTTCCACGTCTCTTTGGTAACAGGAGAAGGTCAGCTATTTGTGAAAAGATTTCTGAAAAGCAAAATGGAATGTAATAGAAAGAAGCAAACAGAAACTCAAAGAATGCCTTTGCATCAATGCGTATTTTCAGAGAAACCGCCTTTGTTGACTTTGTTCTCAAACTACTTGCAGATAGCGCTCAACTCCGATTGTGAGACAGACTCGAAAATTTAATCCGCTACAGGAGTATCGTAGAGAAGAAGACTGAAGATCTACTGAAAATGATCAAACCGAGAATGAAAATGGTCCATGTTTCACTACGAGCTTTGCAAGAAGACCTTTGCAGAACAAAAGAAGCTCAATAGATATATCAAAATGGATCATGAAACAAAACCGGACAAGTAAAAACCTTATCCATGTCAGTACTGCTCCAGGAGCTATATATCAATGGCTGACCAGTCATTACAAGACAGATCACACGAAAGAAGCAAATCAATCTAATCAAATCCAACAGAAGCAGTATTCAGGTAGGCACTGTCGATACGAATGTTTCAAGGAATCTCTAAGAAAAGATATTCTTAGAAGTCCTAAATTTCCATTTAACGGATTTACCTGAAAAGTCCACGGGAACGGCCAAAAGAAATACTAAATCATGGAACATCCAAACATGTTTTGTCGTTTTTTACTGGGAGTCCAAAGAGACCTTGTAAGCGAAAAGTTAACAACCTCGTAGGAGGACGCTTGGAGTTCTGCTAATGCATTTTAGTTGGGGTGGACCCTCTAAAGAGCCCACGGCTCAATACAATTGAAAGAGATGAGAGATCCACTAAAGTCTATTCTTTTAAAATTTCTAACTTTTAAATAATTATTTTCTAAAATTAATATTTTAGACCACTTTTATATGAAGCACAGGATTTTCAATGGGGGGCAAAAAGAAATGATTCATTTAACTTTACTGGATGTATAGGAGACATATTTAATAAAGTTGTATATTTATATTATGTTAACGATTTATAATTTTATTATTAGAAATCTTTGTTTGGAGCCTCATTTTTTACGATTAATTCAATGAGACGAGAAGGCGTTGACTTCTCGGTACCTTTTTTTGAAGAATCAAACTCAGCAACTTTAAGATTTTCGAAACAAACTTCAAAGATTTGGAATGTGTTTCGGTAAGAAAAATAATTTGATTAATTAAAAAATAAAGATTATTTTTAAATAGTTCAATTCGAATTAATTGTGAACCTTAGTCATAGAATAACGTTTAAGTAGTAGAAAAACTTGAGTATTAGAAACTTCAAAATCGATTATATATAATCTGTTTATTTAAATTAAAGGGTATGCAAATTACGCAGCACATAGACTTCCATTGTAGTTAATGGAACTATACATAAATTTCTGAGTAGGAAAACTCGGTGAACCAGACTCGAAAATCTTGTTTTCTGAATTTCTGGATTATCTTGTCAAATTTCAGTAGCACATAAAATCATGTTCTTTATGCTAAAACAAAAGCTGATGTACCCATTTCTTTTTAACATTGACCATAAATTATCAATTATATTTATTTGGGGACTGAAGGACAGCTATGAAATAACATAGGTACATGAGTTTTTAAGTAATTATCAAACAATTGACCATCGGTTGTAGTGGTCATTGAAATGTTAAAACCACAATCATGGTAACTTAACTAAGCTTAAATATGGATCACATGTTCTGATAGGAAATGTAAGTAACACTGGTCATTCAAAGTCCATTCAGCAGCAATGAGAGGTCCTTGTACACCGGTAGATATGAAATTCCGAGAACAATTGATTCTAACTGGACTATTATTTTTATGTCATTCAACATAAGTAAGACTAATGGTCATTATGTATACATTCCAACTTAACGCAGGGAAAGTTTTACAGTATAAGTTGTCTAACTGTTTTATCATGAAAACTAAAAATTCAACCAACCGTTTTTCTCTGGATTTTTAATAAACAACTGATTTTTGAATAATTTTATTCAGCATTTTATTGATTCATTTATCATTTCACAAATGTTTTACTTTTTGTAATTCATTCGTTATGAATGGTTGAAGAATTTCATAGATTGGTTAACTTTGATTAGGGTACTAATATTTTATGCCCACTAAATAAGTGCTTAGAAGACGATGTGTGAAGTATTGGTGATTAAATCTAGTTAAAATCAATGTGCAAACATCATCTACTTGAACTTTCTTGATAGAATTTTTATGATTTATAAATTACATTATGGTTACATATATATATATATATATATATATATAAATGCGAATGTATCATGTGATGATGACGGTTAATCTGTCGGAATTGATAGCAATAAATTATGATTGGTATTTTTTGTGTTTTAAAAAATATTTGTCATCTCTATTTAAATAATATTATTGTTTTTATCAAGCAGTTGAACAACAAGTTGTAAAGTGTATGTTTATAAATAATACATTATATTCTTTCACATTTTAGGCCTCTACATTGGACAACCTGGTTATTAATAATAGGCGGAACGATTCTTTCATCGGTAGTATCCTTTTTATTCTCATATTACAGTCCCTTATCGGCATGGAACTTGAAATTATCATTCACCGTGATGGATGAAATAAGATTAAAAGAACATATCTGGAGTATTTTTGGTGCTTTTCTCTTTCAAGGTTATTTATTTATAATTTAAAAAATCTTAAAATGTAATAACAATGAAACATTGTATCATTGACCGGTATTTTTCCTTATAACGTTTGCCACAATTTTGTATAAGCCTCCCCGACTGAACGGATAACTGTGTATTGTAGAGACTACAGTACGAGCGTTGGTGTAAAGGGTAGAAACCAGAAATAGACAATACAGAGCCTCATGACTTTCTCACACGGCTTTAGATGCAAGAATGCGAGCTTTCAGTGCACAGGCACGCTTCGGTTTCCCAGTCAGAAAGAACCAGTCAGGATCTCTCGTACTGTGATTCTGCAGAGCTTTGGCTGCGTAAACAAGTTTCTTACAATGAGTAAAGGGACACCGAAATATCCCCACATCATTTGTATTACTTAACCGAAAGTCAATAATCACCCTTGGAATCACTCCTAAGTCCGTCTCCGCGGTACCGTCGATGGGCACTGACACATCATGCATCGGGTTCGAAGATTTTGTACATTCTTCATCTACGTTATTTTGTGAAGTACTAGTATCTCTGGTACTGCCTTTTGTTCCGTGATAGATCAATAAATGTCGCTTTAACCATTCATCTGTTTTGTATGTCTTGTGACATGGGACATTAAAAAGTTTTGTTACCATTCTTATACTGCGGCATCGAGACCGTTTGCACGTTTCTGATGTGTCTTCTTAGTTCCTTCTGTTCCACAAAACTTTGAAACAAGAAGGCTACGTGCGTTGCACTCTTTTGATACGCGACTGGAGCATTTGCGGATACATTTTCCCTGTTGAATCACTTCTATCATTTTTTTCACACACAGTTCATTTGATCAGGTGTTTGAATTCAGGTCTCAAAAGGAGAGTCCGTGGTTCGTATGAAGCTTATTTTTGATTATTTTGCGCGTTGAGATTGATTTTACTATGGTAGAGGATGTTTACTGGCTATTATCTAAATACTAAAGTAGTCATTCAGTTTTATACATGATTGAGGCTTCAAGTCAAGGTATCAAGAAATAAAAGGAAATCATGAAATATAGTGTTAAAGATTCAATGACAGCTTTGAATGACTGAGGGTAGTGCTGTTTAGACAAAGAAAATAAAAACAACACGTAATTTCTGAAATACTGAAGCACAACATCGAACAAGTCTTCGAAAATGAGCAAATGACTCTTATAATACCACTTATCTACTTGGAAGAGAAACAAGGTAAAACTTTCAGCAAATATAGAATTTGGTGGTGTTAGAATAAAAGGTTTCGACAATAACAATCTAGAACATGAAAAAGCAAATAGTTAATAAATTCGACTGAATAACAATAAACAAATAAATTAGTACTTAGTTCAGTGCGATACAATGATATATTGTACGTTGTTTTTCGCAAAACTTCTGGCAAAATCTTTTCACTTGGCTTTGACGATATTAGCTTGATGTCTTTGAGAAATGTGATATTATATATTGGTGTTACTTTTCAGTTTTAATATAGATCTTTTAGGTTGTGTTATAAAATAAAGTTTAGTAATGAATCTAAATTTCTGCTCTGAAAACCATACATTAATTAATAAACACATGGTTTAACGCTGACCGGGTGAAGTTGGAATCGTCATCGTTATGAAGTCTCATATTTATTTCCTTTCTGTAGTGATCCATGGAATATCGACATTCATCCGAAGAATTGTCACCGAGTACCATGTCCTGGACGGCTTCTAAGCAGAGACATCCAGATTATATCTTCTGACTCGATTGTGGGCTCGTCAAATCAGTTCCACCTTTTTGTCTACGGTAACATGACTTTATGTATCGGCCCTGACAAATTGAAGGTATCGCGATCACTGATTCCTCTACTTTATCTACTCTTAAGGCATCGTATTAGTCGGAGGACGTTAGTTGCAGTCGGGATGAAGCCGGACATAATCTCCTTCATTTGATATTATGATGTCAGTTATATAGCATTTCTCATTCGATTGATAAACTTTTAAAGTAAAACACTGAAAATCGATTAATAAAACGTATTTGATCATCTTTTCACGAGAATGGATCAATACAATAGGACATTGTTATTAGTGTAACATATTATGCATGAGAATTTCTACCTTTTCAAACTTTTTAACACCATTATCACAGTTTTTAACATTTTTTAAATTATTAATTAGAATATTTGTTCTCTTGGACATGATATTTTTTTCCTTTTGATTTGGTTTCTTTTTTTTGTTTATAAATGAAAAAATTGAAATTTTAAGTATATTTATATGTGCATATGTTAAATATAGGGAGTACATCGGCAATACCGTTACCGGTAATTACCGTCAAAGTTTTTTAACGTTATTACCGGTATAGTGATTTTAGGTAACGGTAAATTACCGAAAAAATAGGTCAAAAATACTTTTGTTAAAAAATGTTTCGCATGATTATAACTTGCAAGACATACTTCTAGAATATAAGATTATAACAATTTTCCTAAAAAATAGGTATTATGTCATTAAAATTTTACTTTTTTTAAATCATAAAAAATCAGATGTTGATTTTTGAGATAATATTATCTTGATATCGTTTTGTGATACAAAACGTTTCATATAAAACTTAATCTTCAAAACTAAAATATATATGAAATTTTTAAAGGTCAATGGAGACTTAAATAATTGAATTTTCTTAGAATATTACTTTAAAATATTTGTTTAAATATTACTTTTTCCCTAAATATTACTTTCTTAGATTCAAATAATGTCAAAATAAAAAAAATAATAAAGCATGTTTTGAAATAAAATTTGAGTTTTTTAAATTGTCTTCTTTCTTTACAAATGTATTTATTAATATTTATGTCTTTTTAAATAAGATATATTTTCGGGTAAATAACTTTACCGGTAGTAACCGGTAAATGGAAAATCTAATACGGTAATACCGGTAAACGATTAACCCCTAACCCCAAGTTATATATGTATATAATTTAGTTTAATTTGATTTAAAATATTTTTGATATATATTATAAATATGTATATGATTTAAGTTAATTTGATTCGAAATATTAGTAGTCACTAAAATTATACTTGTTGTGTTCTTGGTCAAAAATAGAATTCATTAACGCAAAACTTTATTTCTATGACAAATAACAATTTTTGTTGAGGAACTTTTCTTTTTGTTTTCTATTCGACCAGATTAATTATACATAAAATGCTGAATTATAAATACTGATAAGTTATTTATTAAAAGCGTTATTTTTAAAAATTGAATTTATTATATATTTTTGAATAACAATATGTTTTCAGAATTACATTTCAATATTTTATAAAATTTAGTTTAAAATAAATTTTAAAATTTTCATTATTTAACTACAAGTAATTATTTTACAATGTTTTAAATTTGTATTTTTTTACTATAAATTTATAATTCTTAAAGTTATTCACATTTTAAAATATCATTGTTTTAAAAGTCTCGGTTCAGAATTTAAATGTTTATTTAATTCTTAATATTTATTACTCCATTTAAAGTTATTTTAACAAAATTAACAAAAGATTTATATTACTTAATTAATTATTTTAATTAATTTAATTATTTTATTGTTTTTTATTTGTAAAACTTATTGTAAATTTGTTATGCATTATATTTAAATATTTTACAGTTTTAAATTTTAAAAATTCTAAAAATTTATTAGTTTTCCAAAAACTCCTAACAATACTGACTAAAATATTAATAATTATAAACCATAGGTTTATTATATAACCTTTTATAATGATTATTTCAAACCTCCTTCATATATCTTTAATATAAAAGGACAAGACTTCGTTCCGTATGCAATGTCATCAAGATCCATTCTTGGAGTCTGGTGGTTTTTCACTGTCGTCATTTTTAGTACTTTCACCGGTAGAAAATAATTCATAAATTATAGATTTAATATCTTTTATTGTTGTATTAATAACAAAGCTGATCTAACGTCCTATCTTACTGTGAGAACTGATGACCAATATATTCGTACCCTTGAAGAACTGTCAGTTCGAAAAGATCTCAAAATAATCATGGAGGATGGAACAAGTACAGCAATTATTCTACAGGTTTTCAAGTTATTTCTGAAATAATGAAGAATTAAAATTTAGAATTCAAACTATTCCATATTCAAACAATTGCTTTACCGAGTCGAATATATTAAATCCATTGATGAATGTCCAAAGATGGTAAATTATTTTCTAAGATATCAAAAGATCATAAGTATTTTTTAATATTATGAAAGGGTTTTGAAACTTTATATAAACAATTTGTGATATTATTTTGTCAGTTTTAATCTGATTTTAGAAATGAGATTATACTGGCATTGCTTTACTTATATTTTGAATGTTTTTTGCACTACATTTATATTGACAATCTCAATTGATATATAGAGCTATAATAAAATTTTTGACCAAAGAAGGTAGTTTGCATTCAAAGTTTGTAATCAAACAAAGATAAAATAATTGTTTTGTGAAACTTTTTCATCATATTCAACCTTCATAGACTAAGCTATATTATTTAAATTTTTACGATAGACATTTCAGAGACCTTTACTTCCTTTTGTCGATCTGCGGAAGTGATCACTCCTGACACTTGGTGTTGTTTTAGATAAACTTTTTACATCTTATCGACTTTTCAGATGAAAGAGATTGCAGCAAACGTAGAGCTATCCCAAACAATTGTCATATGAACAAGTTCTATTTGAAGAAGTTTAAATTTATAAACTTGGTAATACGTGGTTCAACGACATTTTTTAACTATTTTTCAACAGGAAGGATTGGTATGCTGGAAAAGGTTTTTGAATGAATATTAAAGTAAACATACAAAAATTGTATTATTATTGGAGATGTGACCGTTTTTTTCTATGATCAATTATAAATCAGGAATCAAAGGAATTGAGAAAGCCAGCTAAGTTTCCTCTTCATAAATTAAGATCCCTCAGTAGACTAAAAAGATAATGGCCATAATATTTTATACTTTAAAAGGCTTTTTCGAGTTCACTACAATGAAAGAAACACAACAGTGAATTGGGATTAAGATGTGGATCTAATCCAAATCTTGCATGCAACCATCAAGGTAAAAAGACGGGAATATTGACAAATGATTGTTGACTACTCCATAACAATGTTTTAGTCCATACATTGTTGCTAAGACCGATGTGAATTATGTTATTATGAAGAAAGCTTTAATAGACCTTAGGACACAGTTGTTTCCCGCAGGGCATTTACCAGTTTTCCAAACTGACATTTGACTTGAGAGAGAAAAAACTAACAATATTTAGATTAAAGTAAATTTTGAATCTCTTTTTGATAAAAAAGCTGAAGACTACTTTGTGAGGACTGGAGTTACTATCAATATTGTACAACACGTTAATACAAGGAGATTGCATAGAAAAATAACATATTCATTTATTATTTACATTTCTCTTTCTAACATCAGGCCAGATTCGTTTGGGACTGCTTGCATATTTTGATGATCACTATAAGACTTTTATAATTTGTTTTGTACTTTTAAAATAAATTTTGATAAAACGATTCACTAAGAATATCAATATAATATCTTTTAAGGACATTAAACCTAAGGGCAATAAAGCTAATTAACGACAAGACCAGCGAAGGAATAACAAACCCTAAGAGTTGTCTATTCTTTTCATAAAGTACATAAATAAAAAAATAATTTAACTATTTTCAATATGTAATGTATAAGAATTAGTCCAATTTTCGAGCAAAGAAAATAAGATAATCATAAACATACAATAAAAATATCATCACTTTTAGTGACCAGTAATAGTAGCCATCTTTTGACTTTTACTTTTGGTGAAACAGATCAATAATTGAATTGTCAACAAGGATAGAAAGGACATTGGCAAACTCGAGTATATATGATGAAGTTGTTGACAATTCAATGGATAAAATGAATTTGAGCAAACAAATGAATGTTAATAACCATCGAAAAGCTCAAATTTCAATTTAAAAGTGCGGATTAAAGCATCAGATAAATTTCAGAATTTGTTAGATAACCAATGTAAACTAGTAAATATTAGATCAGAAATAGGGTAAATAAACTGTATATTACTGCATCCTTAACCATATATGAATATGCGTGTCGATAAGGAGTTCTATTAGTATTTATTAAATACAATATTTTCAACAAAATAGTAAATCAAAAAAAACATTTCTAATCGATTCGGACAGAAATCCACTTGACCAACCGAATTTTTTTGTTATCTTTTGTAGAAGAGAAAATTTCATTCAAAAAAAATTTACAACGCCATTTTGCAATTAAATAGTTACTTATTATATAATAAATTTATCATTATCCATGGAAGGAAAAAATCCAAACCGATTTAATGTAGTTTAAACATTTGTGGGCAATCGTAAAATGGGTTTTTTTTGCAAAAATTATTTTTGATTTACTAATTTGATCAAATTTATACATAATCATTTATTGTCATCGAAAATGAGTAAATGTGCAAAGATTGGAGAAAATTGATTCAGCAAAAAGCCTTAAAAAAAGGTTTCTGAATTCCATGGATATATATATATTAGGGGTACCCAAATGTTATGTCGTTTTTTTTGATATATTTTTCTAAATCGTTTAACTGCCGCCTACATTATTTTGACTCTACCATTTTTATTTATTAATTTCAGTTAGTGTATTAACTTTGTTTGTGCCTATTTTTAGATTAAATGTCATATGATTTTATTGATGAAATAGACAAATTGGATGAGTCACATTTGCGTCATTGTATACTTTTTCAATTTGACCGCGGTTTAAAGGCAACAGAGGCCACCTATGGCATAAATAAAGTATATATGAAATCTCTGACTGTGCGCAAATGTCAGCGATGGTTTGCCAAATTCAAGGGAGGCAAGAAAGATTTAGAAGATGATTCCAAAATGGCCGACCGTCACATTTCGATGAGAAACAATTATTGGCTATAGTGGA
>MQRK01099628.1:0-10413 GCA_001938485.1 Girardia tigrina
GACAAAAATAATAATAATAATTCAATTCTTGATGACAGAACAAAAACACAAACAATATTTCGTACGAGTTAATAAATTACAGTAAAAACTGTGAACCTCCCAAAACGAACGATATTGTACTCTTTAAATTATTAAACCCTCTTCTTCCATACAGGGTACTTATGGTTAAATAATATTTTCAAAAGTATAAAAATAAAATAAGTTTTTACGTTACTTGTTAACACGTCTTCTTCTTGGCTAAATTGCTTGCAAATATTTTTGGGCAAACTAAAACTAGATTTGCTGTTGTTTATATAGTATTTTTCCTCAGCCTTGAAAATTGATGAGATAAAACAAAGACTAAAATATTTATAATTTTTGATGAAGTAAAACAAACATTTATAATTTTTTATTCCAAGTTTTGTTAAACTAAATATTATTTTGTTTGAAGTTAATAATTTTACTAAAAGAATTATTTTAGATTTTTACTTATATAAAATTTTATCAAGTGTTCATATGCTTTTTCCAAAACCCTAACATATTTGCCATTAATACACATATTGTAAATAAATTAAATAATTAATTAAAGAATAAATAAATTAATTAATTAAATTAAAATGAATAATTCAAAAAATATATATATATGTATAAATATCCGAAGTCATTATTTGAGGCTTTCTGTTTAAATTAAATCAGTAACTTTGATTGAATGATACGATGATTATTAATCACCAAATATTAAGTGTGAATATGAAGGCGGATTGGCTTTATTCATTTAAATGAACCAATCGCCGCGTGATGTATGTGAATGAAATTAAAATATGTATGTGTGTGTGTATGAAAATATCTTGCATGTTTGTGTGTGATTAAGGAAAAGTGAGAGTTTGATCGGAGAATGGTGAGTTTGTGTGTGTGGATAAAAAATTTTTGTCAATGAATCACAAAACAATTTTTTGAAAAAGTAAATCTTTGTTAAAAAAAGGGCTCGTTTTAAATTAAAAAATTTGTTTAAATAGTGCACAAATCAAAATTCTATTCAAATTTGAATAATTAATTCTCTAATAATGGAAAATACAAATAATTTATCAAAACAGTCGTCTGAAATCTGTTTAAAAGCGACAAATGAGATGACTCACAATCAACACGAATGTATGAAATTGAATTATAAAATTAGTCTCATTCAAACTGATGTAAACCAATCTTCAACGAATGTTAAAAATTTGCAAAATGATACCATTGATTTGAAAAATAAATCGAAATGTTTAGAGAATTACACGAAAAAGAATTTAATCGAATGTCTATTGAAAGCGTCGAAAAAAGTAATCCCAAATGGCTTCAATGCCATTCCGGGTCACGGTAAAAAAAATGTCAACTGGATAAAAAGTTCATTTTTTCATCAGAAAAAAATCTGAATGAGCTTTCGGTGTGAAACGAAACCGCGAGAAGTTTGTGGCTTCATTCTCTGTCGACTAAAACATCGCAAAGGCAATAAAGCGAATAAAAATGAAATGGATTGGTGGAACGGTTTCCGCAACATGTTTTATATGATAGATTTAAATATAAATTAACATTTTATTATTTGAAATAATCTAATATTCTTAGAGGAAAATGAAACGTATTTACTAAACATTTCATTTATTTTTTATGAAAATAGAAAATGTATATTTTCTAAATTTCTTAAACAGAATCAAGTAAACAATTGGGTTGAAGGCCATTAATATGATGTGCATGTAATGAAAAAACCGAAAGGCTTCAGTCTTTCCGTGATGTAAGATTTGTGATAAAAGAATTGATGTTATTGTAATTCCATATAATGTACCCAAAATGCAATTAGCGATTGAGAATTTGATGAAAAGTCTCTTTCGTATTAATATTTCTGATCCGATATTTTGGATACATTTAAATTTCATTCGTTTATACAAAACAATTGCTGATGGGATATTCAGAATCATAAATAGAAAAAAATAACTGAGAATAATAATGTCGAAAGTGTAAGATCCAGTGATATTTGTAGTGTCAAACGAACAATTGGATTTTGAGATGGTTCCATTTTCGAAATCAAAAGACTCAATTTTGATCGTGTATGAAGAATAACAGATTGGTATCAAACTTGGTAATGATGATAAAATGAAGATAAATAAAACTTTCTTCTTTGTAATAATTTTATAATAAAGAGGATAAATAATACAAATGAACCGATCAACAGAAATTAAAAACATTACATTGTTGTTGCATATTATCAAGATCCAATAAATTAACCAATTCTTCCAAATGTAGCAAAATAGTCGTACATAAATGATGTCCCATAAGAAGTATGAACTCTCATATTGAAAATGCAATAAATAAAAAGTGCTCATCGTCAGGATATCAATTATCGATTGGATCTTGATGAAGAATGTCGCGTTTGACGAAGCAATTCGAGACGTTCTGAGGAATGATAGTAAAAATATATTGAGAACAGTAAATATCAATAGGAAAAAAAATCGAACTACCAAAAAATGAATACTTTCTCCTTCTTTGTCAAAAAATATAAACTTCAGCATTTAATAAAACGTATACATTAATCTGTGAAATGATAAAACTAGAGAAATAATTAGAAAAAATAATAACTTTTGTTGGAAGAAAAAGTAAATAGATTTATTTGTCTTTATAATATGTTTGCTCGATATATAACGAAATATTTTTATAAAATATAAATAAAAAAATCTTTAGATAAAATTATTATCATATTTTTATTACTTATAGTTAAAGAAAATTTTTAGTAATTTTTATAGAATTTTTAAATTCAAAATAAAAAAATCATACGAAGTTTATGATTAATTAAAAAAATAACACAAAATTATACGAAAGAAAAATCATAGATTAAGTTTCATTGTCACTCTTCTCATAACCGGTTATTAATAAAAAAGAAAAGAATGCAACATTTGTATTTCTGTCAACCAAAAGACATTATTATGCTTGTTAGGAACTGAAGAGCTAATTGGAAATTTTTTGAATATACAGATTATTTGAAATATTAATTTTTGTATTTTCGGAAATTAAAAGTCATTTGAAATTATTATTCAAAATTATAAAATAAGTGTGAAGAAATATTGTTAAACGAAAATTCACAAAATGAAATTAAAATTCAAAATTAATATTATAATTTTTTCCGGTTTAAGATCAATTAAAATTTTTTTAAAAATGTTTGTCAAATAATTTTGTGTGAACTAAATATTTGAAAAAAATGTTGTTTAAATCTCTTTTTTTCAGAAATTCTATAGTTATTTTTACATTTTTGGCCGAATTATATCAATTGAATGGTTTAACTAATCAACACGAAATTTAATAGCTTATTCTAGTTTTTAGTTTATTATCAAAAGCTGGATATAGTTTATCAAAAGTATATGCCAAAGACTCCCAATTTATTGAAAAGCAATTATTTCATTCAAAAATAAAAGACATTAATCTAAGCAAATTTTGGATCTAGAGCAACTAACTGCCGATATTTTAGGTCAAAGCAATTTAGATTTCAAGAACCGCTAAAGGCATTTTCAGAACATGGGTACTTCCGTGTTATCTTACCCCACAAAATTTTGTTGCACAAGTGTCAGTTTGAAAATGAATTTATTAAGGTTATCAACGTTAGTCAATGATGTAAGTACCGTTTTTGCCACTTTTATGATTATCAAATTCCGAAGTCATAATTTAACACCACAAAATTTATTAATATCAAAAATTCACATATTTATACAAATTTCTTGTTAATTCAATTATTTCACCGAAAATTAATTCATTAAATTTTTTCGATTAAATTTTGAAAATTTAAGAAATTTAAACTTTAAATTATTTTATATTTTTTACGAACTTTTACAAAATTTAAATCTTAAAATAATTTTACATTTCTACGAAACTTTATCATAAAAACTAATTAATTTAAATTTACAATAAACCCTTTTATTAAAAAATATATTTCTTAAAATATTAATCCGTTAATTATTTATTTTAAAATTTATTTAAACTTATTTCATAACTTTTATTAAAATATATCAATTGTTATTATTGTAAGCATATTTTAAATAAGTATTTATTTTATCATATTTTTACTCTACATTTTAATTTTTTAATTTATTTCTTTCAAATTTTCAAATTAAAAAAATAATAAACTATTTTGGAGAAACTTAAATTTAAACTAACCCATCATAATTGACAAAGCCAGTGCAGAGCATTTTTGCAGCAAAGTGGAATCTTGCACTACATGCATATGTGCTACAATTATCACTCCAAAACTTTGTTACTTAATGACCATCACGACCGTTGGCGTTGTAAGAAAAATGAATGCCTGGAAGATGCACAAGTTTGACAAGGAACATGGCTACTAGACCTAAAATTACCTTTAAGACAAATTGTACTGTTTATTTAATATTAGTCAAAGCAGCTGACAAGTATTAATTTCCACGAAAATGAACTAGATATTGGCGAAAGCAGTGTCATTGACTAGAACAATGTCGGGCAACCTTTTTCGAGTTTCGGCATACTAAGCTTAAAACTTTTTCTCGTGACACACCTGTGGGACTCACTATAAATTTACAATGCGTAAATAAATACTATTAAAAAATTAAATTGTTTCATAAAAATGTTAATTAAAATTAGCTTGAGTAAAGAGTGCGTGAGAATCTCGGAAGAATAAAATATAAGCACAGGATTCTTGCGCCACAAAATATTAATTTTTATTGTTTTTAACCAACATAACTATATTTTTAGTTAGACTAATGAGTTTTCCTGTATTTAATATGAAAAAAAACAATTTTTATGAAAAAATATGTATTTAATATAAAAATATGTATTTAATATGAAAAATATGTATTTAATAAAAAAATATCAATTTAATATGAAAAAAATCAATTTTTTTGAAAAAATATGTCTTTAATATGAAAAATATGTATTTAATATAAAAATATATATTTAATAAAAAAATATGTATTTAAATCAATTTTTATGAAAAAAAATTATTTATTTTAAGGTATTAAAAATAAAATATTTGTTTAATTATTTATATTATGTAGAGTTTTTCACCTCTGTCAAAGTCTTATCAGAAAAGTTAACACTGTTGGATTAAAGAATGAATACGAGAGCAACATTGACATCAAACTTATGCTAAAATTACTTTGTGCTTTGGTTTTTGTGCCTGATACTGATGTCGGGAATGTTTTTGATATTCTTACTGCAGCATTCCCTGATGAGGATAGGTACAATGAAATTCTCACATATATCTTATCAACTTATATTGAGGGTACTCTTGGTAGAACTCCTCAGTTTCCAATAAAATGCTGGAACCATTTCGATTCTGCTGGTGAGCAGACACCAAAAACTACAAATTGTTGCGAAGGTTTCCACAATGCTCTTAATGCCATATTTCATTGCAGCCACCCAAGTGTTTGGACTTTGCTTGATGGACTTGGAAGAGATATAGCTTGTCACAGACTGACTTTGGCAAATGCTCTGTCAGGTCGCCCTGTGGTTGCAAAGAAAATATATGTATCCTTTGAGTGAGGCTATTGCAATAGCTGTGCAAGAATACAATTTGAATGCATCGAATGATAAAAAACTGAAATATTTGCGTTGGCTAGCTAATTTGCAATGAATAAAATGTTAAAAATTAACCTTTACTGTCGAATTAATAAATGTGTAGAATTAAAAAAAATGTGTCGTCTTATTGTCGATTTAACTTTTACTTTTTAATTTTAATCATTTTTTAATAAATGTGTCGAATTAAAAAAAAATGTTTCATAAAAATTTTATTTTTAATACCTTAAAATAAATATATTTTTTTTATAAAAATTGATTTAAATACATATTTTTTATTAAAAATTGATTTTTTTCATATTAAAATGATATTTTTATATATAAAATATATAAAAATTAGTTCATATAAAATTGATATTTTATATTAAATACATATATTTTTATTAAATACATATTTTTATATTAAATACACATTTTTATATCAAATACGTATTTTTATATTAAATACATATTTTTCATATTAAATACATATTTTTTATTTAAATACAAATTTTTCATATTAAATACATATTTTTATATTAAATATATATTTTTCATATTAAATACATATTTTTTTCATAAAAAATTGATTTTTTTTATATTAAATACAGAAAAACTCATTAGTCTAAATAAAAATATAGTCATTGAAAATGTCGTGTTTCAAAAAAGTGTAATAATAATGAATTTGAAAAATAATTTGAATAATAATGATAAATGAAAATATTTCATTTTAGTTATTGGTTTTAGTTATTAAAAAAAGTTTTGAATTAAAACAACTAATCGAAATTTAAAAATGTCGAAATAAAATATTTGTCACATTAAAAATTTGTGTCAAATTGTCTGTTTACCGAGAGTAACATCGTATCGGCCAAGTAGAGGGCTTACACTGGAATTGCTGCGATATCAGGATAAGATTATTTATTATCCTTTTTTATTTTCACATGAAATGTTTTGGGGGTAAGAGAACGCGGAAGCACCCAAAATGGCTGTGGATTTTGCAGGACCTTTTCTGACTATTATAAATAATTCAAAAACAACCCCAAATCATTTTCTTCGAGAGGAATAAAATGATGTGATTAATGAATCGACGACTTTTTTTAAAAAATTTAATTACTGAGGAGATGGAAAAGAATCCAAAAAATCTTTAAGCATTGTTGAAACCGGTGAAGTTTAGAGATTTTTTCGAGCTGGAGACGGAGTAAATGAAATATTCCAGGAAAAGAAATTAATGAAGGTGATATTGTCTGGATATAAGACACTGACGAGAAACCAGAGTCACTGAAATTGGCCAGAGTGAAATGATTATTTTTTGATGCAGATAAAAAAAACTACGAATGGAAGCTATCAAAAAAATGAGCAAGAATATCTGAGACGAATCAAAAAATTATGTTCATTAGAAATAAAAGGTAATAATTTCATAGGATCAATTATTTGTAGACCGTTACAATAAAGCTACTTGGTTGAAGTACATATATATATATAAAGAACTAGGGATTTGTTAATAGGATTAAGTACCTTTTGAAGGGGTAAATCATTTGAAGATTTTAAATACTGTAGAAAATACAATGATATTAAATTCAACAATAAATAGAGTAATGAATACTGAAGATGAATGGGCAGTATGTTCATCTGAATAACTTTAACATTGATGAAATTTTATTTAGACAACTTTACTTTGATGGAATGTAACTCTTTAAATAATTCAATAAATTATGTTAATTTATTTTTTAAAACTCTTAGTTAAATTTATAAATATACTTTTGTTTTTTAGTTAATATTTTATAACTTTTCCTGAAATAAAAATTAATTCTTTTTTTTAATTATTCAATTTAGAGAATTTAAAAAAATAGAAATTTTATTTCGGAATAGAGAAATATGTTTTTCGAAATGAATTACAATAATTTATTAAATAATATTTAAAAAATAAAGAATCAATATTATAATTAAGAATCGAATTCTAATAAAACCGAATCAAGAGACATTTAAAAATTTTATATAAAGATAATGTACAAAAACGGATGTCCGACATGCGGTTTAAGTTAACTTTTCCATAGATTTACACTCTTGAACTGGTGTGGATCAATAACCAAGTACACCCGAAATTTGATCCCTTTATATTTTATTGTTGAAAACACACAAATTGAATAAATTAATAACCAGCAAAACAGGGAAAAATAAATAAATCCATGATAAGAAAAAGTAGTAAATAGTATATTTAATATAATGCTTCAAGTTGCGGTCATATTGAGATGTTTTGTTTCAACAATCTTCTTTCCGCACATCGAACAAATTCCCTTCTTAAATGCGCATCCGTTACAGTAATAAGCTCCTTCTAAATGTATACTGCATTTACAGATTTTACAACTCCGACCATAGGGAGTCAATCTTGCTCTTGACTTTGTCGTTAACAGTTTATTTTCGTTTAATTTTGATGTGGCAACTTTTCGTTCTTCATTCGATCTATTGACACCTGAGGTAACAACTCTTTTTAATTTACTTTGACAATTATCACAAACCATTGATACTGTTTTAATAATATTAATTTTATCTTAATATACATTTTTCAAACAAATTTAATTACTGTTAAAATAAATATTTTTCAAAAATATTAAACTTAAAAAAAATGATTTTTTACGGATTAATTTAATTAACTGATAGAAGTTATTTTTTTCAAATTTAATTATAAAAAATTCAAAAAGACATTTATTAGGCGAATTTATTCATTTTATAACTCGTTAATTAATAAATTTTAAAAAAAGAATATTTGTAATGATAATTTATTTAAAGTGTAAGGATATGCAAAAAATAATTATTAGAAACGAGTTTGCATTTTTAATTAACTTTTATAAATTAAATGATTTTTATAGTCAGCTTTTTTTTCAATTTTTAAATATCGAAAATCGTCATTAAGTAAATCTACAAAAGAATCTAAATTTAAATCAATATTACGAAATTACATTTTGTTTTTTATTAAGTTTCGCTTCTAAAAGAAACTAAAAAATAAAATTTTACCATCTTTAAAATTAACTTTGATAATTTAAATGATTTTATATCGTTAGTTTTATTTAATTTTATCAAAAATTTTCAATAAGTATATTTACAAAAAGAATTTAAGTTTAAACGAAATTAAATTTTTACTTCAAAATAAATAAAATTTTAAATTTTACCATCGAACTTATTTAGCTTATAATAATAAAAATATTACGGAAAATATATACTAATTCAAAAACATATTTTATTTCTTTTAAAAAATATATTTCAGAAAATTTCATAATAATTATAAATTAAATAAAAATTGTAATAATTATACATTAATTTAATTTTAGATTTTTAAATAATTATTAATTACAGAATAGATAATTATTTAAATATTTAAAATTAAATTGATCTATAATTATTACAATTACTAAATCTGTAATTCTTATAAAATTTTCTAATGTATATATTTAAAAGAAATAAAATATGTTTTTGAATAAGTAAATATGTTCCGTATTATTTCAATTATCATTAATCATTGATTTAATAATTACTGTAATATTTATCGATTAATTTAATTTTAGAATTTAAAATAATTATCTATTATGTAAGGTAAATTGAAAGAAAATATAATTTATTTCTAATATTTAATACCACTTAAACATTTTTTGTAATTTGATACAGAATTTCAATTTGTCGTTTGGTTTGAAGAATTTCTTTTCAGAATGAAACAAGTGGAATTTATGAATTTAATGTTTCCAGTAGCGATAATAAAAATTTTAAAAAAATAGAAAATAACTAATGTTTATCGATAAATAAATTGAGTATTAACATATAAAAGTATATAAACATATATTAAAGTCAATTCCAAAATGTATTTTTCCCGACTTAAAACAAGATACATAAATCAACTAAATTTATTAAAACAATATTTTGAACCTATTTAATTAATTTTAAATAAATTTTCAAACAAATCAAAGTTTATTAATTTCGACGGTTTAAGCGATTAACAAATGATTTTTCAAACGAAATTTGCTTATATAGTGCAGTTAATGATTATGCTATCAATACGTCAGCTGTACATCATTTAAAAACTCCCAAAAAAGTTGTGGAGAATCCTGTTTGAACGTTTATTTTAGGATCCAAAGATCTTATGTGAAGCGGTATATATAAGATATTTGGATCCTACAATTAACGTTCAAACTGCATTCTCTAAAACTTTGTTTAGAGTTTTTAAATGATGTACTGATTACGTATTGGTTGCATAATCATTAACTGCACTATATAAGTAAATTTCGTTTGAAAAATCATTTGTTCTGACGATGACGGTTAAACCGTCGAAATTAATAAACTTTGATTGGCTTGAAAATTTCTTATTTGACAGTTTGACAATTTTATTCAAATTTATTCACAATTTAAATAAATTAATCTTTTTTAACAAGGATAACTTTTAATAATAATTTTATTAATAAGAATTTAATTCTAAAAAACCACAAATAAATATATTTCACTGCTAAATTTTGAAGCTTTAAACAATATTTAATTGATACAAAATAATATTCATAAAGTTATTTGTAAAATTAAATATTTTTAAATGCTTAAAAAGCTTTTAATATTTTTAAAATTAATTTAAAAGTCTTATAAATTAACCATAAATTTTCAATGAAAAATAATTTTTTATTACAAAGTTATTCCTTTCTAAAAATACCTTTATTAATGTATAAAAATATCTCTATTTAAATTATAATTATTTCTTTTTAAATTTAATAAAGACTTCTTTTTTATAAAAATTAATACAATCAACTCTATCTACAGGGTGTCCCAAAAATATGTATACACATTAAAAAGTTAAGCCTGCATGCCATTCCTATGATAGGGACTGAATCTACAAAAAACCTATTTATGTTAAAAAAA
>MQRK01099744.1:0-16588 GCA_001938485.1 Girardia tigrina
TATACCGTTGCCATTGTTACGGCTAGGGGGGGGTGTAGGCCGAATGCCCATTTTCCCCCTACTAAGCATTTATTTTGGAACCGGATATGCCGTTAGAAAAACGTATTACAATGGCCAGTATGTAGGAGCAATTGACTCCTAAATCAGTCGCAACAGTTTTACCAAATAGGATGAGATATTCTGATGCTGTAAGAAAACCAAAGATGGATAATTATCAACCTCGGAAAATGGGATTTCACCAACCACAAGGAAGGGAAAACAAACAATTAATAATGAAAAATGAAAATTCCAATAATCAGCCAATACTGGCTAACCAACAACGAAATTTCCCGAACGAATCAATGAAGTCGATCGCCAAGAGATATTGTTATAGAGCTTGGGGAAGACAAGAACCACGACCATTATCTTTTAAAACCGGGTCATTGTTTTTTGTTGCGGAGAAGCGGAACATAGAAGAATTGACTGCTCTTGAAATGGAAGATGCCTAGTTAGTGGAAAAGAAGGTTATAATTTTTGAGATTGCTATAAAATACACAAATCAATAGGAGAGAAGTCACCTCGCAACCAATTTTATGCATACAAGAAGAAAAAGAATTGATTGAAGACATCACTGATTTTAATGATTCAGACAGCAACTCAGAAGTTCAATTTGGGAAGCAAGAAAAAAATGGTCCGCAACCCACGATATCTATCTTGTCCGTCGGGTTGCATCAATAAAAAAAATAAATTTCAGAGAGAAAAAATACGGAGAAGAATAAGAAGATGTATCAGAAGACAGATGATAGATTATGGAGCAGGCTTGTATGCAATGGGACAGAGTTCGAGATGTTGTGGGATTCAGGAGCCTCCGTTTCAGTAATGGATGTATCATGTTGGAAGGAAATGGGTGACCACCCACGGTGGACCCACCGTTGAATCCGTCAAGTGAGAAGTTGATGGGTGCTTTTTCGTCGGGCAGTGGAGCAAAGTAAAATCAACGTTCAATGGGGCCACAAACAGAATACAATAGAAGTCTTTATCAGAGGCATAAACATCATGAAGATATTCGGAGTATTTCTTAAAGAAGTATTCGTGATGGAAACACAAGAAGCAGCTGTACAGAAAAATACTCAGTTGAGAGTGGACAAAGATCTTAATATTTTTGCTTCAAAAAATATCTACAACCTTATTCGACAATATGGAGATATATTCATGGCTTCTACTTTCGATTTAGGACACCCAACAGTTTTAAAACACCACATTAAAACAACTGGTTCACCAGTGGCCATAAATCAGAGAAGATTAACTCTACATTTGGAAACTGAAGTGAATATCCTAATAAAGCAGTTATTAGAAAATCAATTCATAAAGCCGTATCAAAGTCCATGGAACTCTCAGCTGGCGTAGTAAAGAAAAAGGACAATAATATTCGAATGTGCTTGGATTTTCGACCATTAAACGCAATCAAAGAAAAATTCACATTTCCGGTGACAGATATCTACGGCCTTTTGGATGCATTGAATGAAGCATCCAAATGTTCTCTCGATCGACTTGGGTAGTGCTTACTACCAAATGGAGTTGACAGAAGAGTCAAAATTAAAACCGCTTTTAGTACCAAAATTGTGCAGTTTTGCTTCAATCGCTTACCTTTTGGATTGTGCACTGCTCCAGCAACTTTTCAAGCTTTAATGCATCAAATATTTCACGATATGCTGTATAAAGGAGTGATTGTGTATTTGGATGATATTTTAGTGTACAGTTCTTCTGAGAAGGATCATGATGTTCTGCTCGAGGAAGTTTTTAGTCGTATTGCAAGTGCAGGTCTTAAAATCAATCCTCAGAAGTGCCGTTTGAAAGAGTTTGAAGTTAGATTTTTAGGACATGTTGTACGTAGCAAAGGAATAGAAACATGTGAGGATAAAATCAAATCGATTAATGAAGCACCGGTTCCAAAATGTGCAACTCAATTGCGTTCTTTCTTGGGTCTTGCCAATTACTACCGGTGATTTATCAAATATTTTGCTAAAATATCAAAGCCTTTATATGTGACCAGTGCCACTAAAGAAAAATTTTATTGGTCACAGGAGTGTGCAGACAGTTTTCATGAACTTAAAAAGTGTCTTTCTACAAGTCCGGTATTATGCTTCCCTAATATTAACCAAAAAATGGTGCTAGATATAGATGCCAGCTATTGGAGTGGTACTGAGTCAAATTCAAGAAGATGGATCGGAACGCATGATAGCTTACGGATCGCGAACCCTGAGTGAGCACGAAAAGGGCTACTGTGTTACCAGAAAGGAATTGCTAACATTAATAGATTACATGCTGCATTTCAAGCATTATTTATATGGAAAAAAGTTCTTGGCTCGTAGTGATCATAAAGAACTTTTATTTATGTCCCAGACAATCAAACCACTCAGTTCTCAATTTCGGACATGGATTGAAGATCTGTCGGGTTTTCAATATGACTTGCAGTACAGGAAAGGATCAGAAAATTCAAATGCAGATGGGATCTCAAGATTGTCAGAAGCATTGTGCGCTCAATGTATGATGAAACATGTCGGAGCTAAAACAAGTAAGAGTAAAGTATTTAAACACTTGTAGCACGATGGATCTCCACCATATCAAGGACGTCCAACGAGAAGATAAAAATATTCTGGAAATTATTATTTCATTAGAACTTAATGAACCATCTTCAATAGACCAGTCACAATGTCCCTTGTGGGAACACATTAATCACTTGATATTAGAAGATGAATTGCTGTGCTATCGGGATGGACATGTTGGGTATTAAATTATCTTAAATTTCAAATGTTTACTTTTTAAACACAAATCTTAAATCTGAATCTTTAATCGTAAATCTCTATTCTTTAATCTTTAATCAATAATCTTTAAACCGAAATCTTTAATCTGACTCCAATTAATCAGAAAGTACTTCCAACATAAATATATAGATAACGAATACAAAATCTTTTATGAAGCTTTATTTCAAATAACACAATTAACAAGTCGAAAATAATAATAATAAGTCAATTCTTGATGACAGAATACAAACACAAATCAATATTTCATGCGAGTTAACAGATTACAGTAAAGACTGTAAAACTTAAAATTTAAAAACCTTTTTCTCCCATACGGGATACTTATGGCTTTTTTAAAAAAACAATATTTTAAAGGATAAAATAAAAATAAAATAAATTTGGTATTCACTTTACTTGTTTACGAGAATTCTTGTCAGGTGAATTTTTCAGCTAATATTTTTGGGCAAACTAAAACTAGATTTGCTTCTGTTTATATAATAATTTTCATCAGCCTTGAAAATTGATGAAGTAAAACAAAGACTAAAAAATTTATAATTTTTAATTCCAAGTTTTGTTAAACTAAATATTATTTTGTTTGAAATTAATAATTTTACTAAAAGAATTATTTAAAAATTTTCCTATATAAAATTTTATCAAAAGTGTTCATATGTATATTTCGGAACCCTAACAGACATATAAAACGCGTTGTTGTTCCAGAAGCTGCTCAACATCGATTAATTCAGTACATTCATCAAGATTTAGGTCACAGGATATAAGAAGTTGCATGAATATATGTGGGATATCTATTTCTGGCCACAAATGCGACAGACAATTGAGAAAGTTTCTAGAGAATGTGTTATTTGTGCAAAATGGAAGGTACTAACAACGCCATCTAAGGAGAGATTTTTACCTCGAGATGATAAAACATTATTTGAAGAAGTTGTAATGGATATTACACATTTTACCTTCAAAAACGGGAAAGAAAAAATGTACTTGTGATGGTTGATAGGTTTAGCAAGGTCGATGTAATGGTACCACTTCGTAATCAAGATGAAAACACGTTGATTGCTGCTATTAAAAATAAGAATTTTTGTCTCCATACCAACACCAATCCAATGGATTAGCAGAGCACACGATTCGTTCATTGCGTGATATGTAGTTACTTCTAGTGCATCTCAAAATGATTCTCTAGATTGGGAAGAACTACTTTCAAAAATTGAATTTCTTCTGAATACAACTTGGCAAAGCTCTAAGGGATGTACTCCATTTGAGGTTATATTTAGACAGAAGCTGAATTTACATGGCACATTCAATAGACTACCCCCTACACAATCAAATCCGATGACAGTTGAACATAGTTCTAAGTCTACCTATCGATTACAAATGCAAGATGATGAAAAACGAGGACATCGGATTTTTCAGGTGGGAGAGGAAGTGTTAGTAAAGGTGGAACCTCACAAATTGAGGAAAGAAGGATTCAGATATGAAGGGTCACATAAAATTATAAAATTCCTCACTCCTCATCAAGTGGTTCTGAAGTATCCAAGATCCTTGAAACCGCGCCGCATTGAATGGTTGAAAAAGTATACAAGACCTTCAAATTAAAGAGGTGGAAGTTGGATAATTGAATGTTATTTTAATATTCAATTATTGCTGTTTTTTAATATTTCATTATTTGTGTTAGAATTTAAATATATATTTATTCTTGATGGATTTCGATTGTGTTCTTACTATGAATAATAGTACCAAAAACTCAATTATATGTAACACATCCGATTTTTTACTTAACATATTAGCAACATCACAATTTGCGTGAACACATTTATTTACAACACAAACAGAATAATTTTCAGTAGCACTTTCTGCTGGACGCATCGTTCTTGATTAATATGTTTTTGGTAACTATATTCAAATCTTTGATTATTGAATGATATTTTATAATTATTAACTTTTCATTTGTCGAAATTTTATTGAAAAAAATGGTTTATGTCATTCCTCACCACATTCAATAATATTGAACTTCAATGATGTCACATCTCATGACATCACTAGAGTTCAAATTCCGGTGATTTCATATATCATGACATCACCGGAATATGCAATTGTAAGATCAGATGCAATTGCATAAACTGACCCCAGAACATATTATATAATATTATATAATATTGTCTTAATATAAAAGATCGACGATTTTCCAGTTGAATTGGTTAGCAAATCCCAATCAATATTTCATCTAATAAACTTTGTTATCTAGTTTGCGTTCTTTACAAGTACATTTAAAAAAAACATATTAAATTCAATAAGATAAATCGTTTACTAAAAATATTTTTAAAATTTATAATTATAATACCTTTTAGTTAATTAGTATTTAAACACTAATCTCATTAGATTTAAATAATTAATCAATGACATATCTATCCCATCTGAGTAGGCGAGTCACAAATCTAAACAGCATACGAACAACAAACTCAAAATTCAGAATGTTTCCTCACTCTACAAATACTAAGTTTTGTATAATATGTGTTGTGTTCAATATGTACTAAGAATATGTGCTAAAAGAAGCCAACATTACTGTATATTTTAACACAAAAAATAGGATATTTTCAATATCCGACACCTTTTAGTCAAACAACTTCCCTTTGCTATTCAAGAGTTTACAAAAGCCATATTTCAAAGAGATTGGGCTTTTTTGTCTTCAAAAAATGTCATGTTTCGAATCTGCAGCATTTGAATAGACTGTCCCTCATAAATATTTGTGTCATACGCCTGAATAAACACAATTTACCTGGCGCGAGATCAAGACTGTAGTTCATGTGATCTAAAGGTAGCAAATCTATTTTGCTCAATCACTGAAATTGTGTAGGTATTTTTTTTGGATTGGGAAGTTATACTATAAATTTAATGGAAGGAGACCACTTGGCTTTCGATGATCACATCTAAATTTGTTAAAAAGGTTGTTGAAGTACTTTTTATTCATTCGCAGACCTTTTCAATGAAATTCATTCAAATCATGCAACTGTGATCATAAAAAATTGTTATTATCAATAGTTTTCAACGAAAAGTTCCAAATTTTATCTTCATGGAAATCATTTCTCCAAGGAATATTTATTTATTTCAATATATTTATTATTATCAATATTATATGTACTTATATCATAAAATATAACTACATAATATTAATAATTTATAATTAATCATTTATTTGATATTACTATTTCCGAATAATAAAATTAACTTTTGTTTCAACACGTTTTCGTTTTCTTTGTACCTATTAAATATGATTTCAATATTTAAACATAATAATTATTATTAATTATAAAAAACCTTTCTTCCTTTTTTCTAGATTCTTCTGCGAGTCTTTAAGTATTATTTAGATTAATAAACAAAGTGAATATTTAACATATATTTTTTATTGATTTAATTTAATTTATATATAGGGAACGTGAGGTGGGTTTAGACCGTCGTGAGACAGGTTAGTTTTACCCTACTATATAAACCGTCATTACAATAGTAATTCTGTTCAGTACGAGAGGAACCACATATTCGGATCACAGGTAAATGTGCTTGATCGAAAGGTCAGTGGCACGAAGCTATCATTCGAGAGATTAGAATAAATTAGAATAAAAATTAAAATTAGAATACAATAAACGAAAAAATTGAAACAATAAAACATAATGCTCATCTCAAAAAATAAAAAAAAAACTGATAATCAGATATCTTAACGAAGTTTGTCAGAAAAAATATCTTTTATTGAAAGTTGCCCCGACCAACGAATATAAATAATGTTTGTAAGGGTAAAAGGTATCGCGACACTGCCATGTCGACGCCAGTATTTTTTTAAATGTTTTGAATAGTTAAATAAAAGATATTTTAAAAATGTCAATTTAATATGACTAATTCTCAATTTAAATTGACAAAATATCTCACTTTATTTCAGATAATTAAAAAAAATAGATAATTATTATATATTTATTAAGATATTTTTTGTTTTAATATTGTAATGATTTTATTTATATATAATTGACTTATCCATTAAATACGAGATAAAGAAAAGTATGAGTATGAGTTTTTCTTATAAACGCCCAAAATCATGGCGATGTGATATAAACTTGGAAAAAAACTAAAAGGTGTAGTGGAAAAATACATAAAAACGTAGAAATTAAAAATTTGTTAAAGTTGTTGTCTTTTAAAGGTCTTTTAAATTGGTCTTCCATTTTAAAATGTTGATAGATTTAAAATAAGAAAACATTTTATAAAAGAAAAAGTTGATTTAAATCTATTATGAAGATTTACTTTTTGTGACGAAGATGAAAATATATGATACATTTTGTTAAGAGAACTCACACATTTGACAGAACATTTATTACATACACAATTCTGATCATCTTTATGACGATCAATAGTATTGCTTTCACTTAATTCCAACACTCAATGATTTTATACTTTTTATAATCATTTTTAAACATTGATTTGATTTTAATTATTTAAAAATTTACAAAAATAAAATCAATAAAATTATTTAAAAGTTACAATAATAAAAATTAAAAAATTGCATATTAAATCTAAATTTAAATAAATTAGTTTCAGATTATAAAAAAATAAATATTGATCATCCATCTGATTAGGAGAGGCACAATCCCAAATCAACACACAACATTTAAACATGCACGCACTACACAAAAACATCAACACACCAAATATTCCACAGACATTTTATTACACTTCCTTATAAAGAACATTTTTCTATCATTCGTACAGAAGGATGTATACACAAAACTTTCAGAATACCTTGATTGGCTTACACAATAAATAGTTTTCAAGGATAAAAATACAGGGTGGCCCAATGGGTACGCAGCCTCTAATTTTTGCATATTCTAAATCTACTCTTCAAGACGAGTATTTTCCAGCGCAAATTTATTGCGCAAAAAGGTCTAGTTCTGGAATTTTTACACCTCACATGTTATATATCAAAATACTCGTCTTGACGAGTAGATTTAAAATATGCAAAAATTAGAGGCTGTTTAGCCATTGGGCCACCCTGTAAAATTAATATGTAAAAAAGTGAATCAAATTAACATGGAAGTCGATACGCATCGCCTTCCGTATTTTGACCCGGTCATTAGAAAAACGTATATCAAAACGGTCAAATAAGCGGTATAAATAAATAAATAATAACTAACGAGTTTTTATCTTCTGTTAAACTTTCAATTCTTTCAATAAATAATATTATAATTTATTATTTGACAATAAATAAATACTCATTCTGATATTTTGTTATTTCTTCTGCGTGTCTAAAATTAAATAATTGTTTTCATTTATCAAAAAAATATAACATAAAAACACAAACCGACTAATATTTTTATATATTTTATTAATAATATAAATTAAATGAATAATTTACAATTCAAATTTTAGTATTGGACGACAAAATTTACGATTATTAAAACAAACTTTTTTCTACAAAAAACAATATCGGCGTTTAGTTGTTTTAGATTTATTTGCCGTAATATCCGCCATCATCAACGCAGCTGAACTAATTAGAACAGTTAATGCTCTTGAAACAATGAGATTAATTAAAAATGCTTGGGATTGCGTTACAAAAATACAATAGACTTTGACTTCAGAAAGGCAGGAGTTTATGAAGATGAAGTTGGTACTGACAATATATTAGGATCTGAGAAGGATGCTGGTTTAGATGGAATAGAAATTGACTTTGAAGAATACATCGAATTGAGGAAATTGACGCTGTTTGTATAGAGGTTATTGATGAAAAAGTTATTTTTGATTCGAGTAACCAGGATTCAATATAACTTATAAGCAACAAAACCGAATACTCCTATTTAATTTTTTTTGTTATAAAACTAAGAATACATTTTGTTTTGAATTTCTTCGATTTTTCCAAATCGTTCTCAAAATTATTAAATTTATCGCTTAAGTATAAAAATCAAAAAGTTAAATCTATATAAAAATTTTTATTCATAGGATAAAAATTAAGACGACGCGTTACGTTATTAAATTCATATCATCAGGTCAATCAAAACTATTTGTTAAATTAACACAATAGGAAACTTAAAAATAATTAAAAAAACATTTTACAAATAAGTCATTAAAAAATGAATTTATTTTAAAATTCATAAAAATTAAGCAAAATTACACTAAACGTGATCAATTCTATTCTCTCAAACCAACCATTGACAGCTATTAATTGCCATTTGAGAAAACGATATGTTTACTTTGTGGTTTTATATTATAATGGGTAAAGGAGATAACAAATGACATCCAACCAAAACTAATCTTCGATATTGAATTTCTCACACTCAATGAAATCCACTCAATTTAGCCTTAATATCAAAGTACAAAAAACAAAACAACAACATATATTTACTGCATTTATTAAAATATTTAATTTATATTATAGAATCGTATATATTGATAAATTGTTCTTTGTGAAACTATTATGTTTTAAAAGAATCAGAATAAAACATTTAAATTGATTTCATTACAAAAACAATCTAATAAGCAAACCAATTTTCCTCATTCACATGCAAAAGTATGCACAGTAGTAAAAGAAAATGAAAAAATCATTTCAAACATTCTTTTCATTTACATACTATCACTTTAAAGAAATACTTTCAATAACAATTAAATATAAAGAGTTGTGATTAATTATTAATTAGTTTAAATATTCAAAAAAGATTTTAAATATTAAATATATTCTTTTTGTTGAAGTTATGAGTTCCCCATACCAATTTGAACTACAGAATCTGAAAGATGGAAGCATAATTCGTCGAAGAATTGAGTTGATTAAGAAAGTTGAAAATTAATCTTAAAATTGGACAAGTTGTGATTAGTTATTAATTTGTTGTAATATTCAAAAAGATTGTATAAAAAAAGATTGTAAATATTAAATATATTTTATTTGTTGAAATTATGAGTTCGATTTTCGAATCTGGAGATTTATCTAAAGGATTTCTCTCAAAACACTACTATTGAACATTTTTTGTTACTCAAACGGTAATTGATAGCTTCCAATGGTCAATTGGCAAAAATGAAATTGATGGCGTTTATTGTATTTTGCTTCAGAATTATGAAATAAATTAATTTGTATCAAATATTTCTTTGTAATTTTTTTTAAAAATTATTTTAAAGTTCCGTATAATGTGTTAGTTTAATACATGTGGAGATTTGTCTTGAAACGTGTCTTTTTATTTTTATTTTTTATATATAGATTTATTTACAGATTTTAACAATAGTAGTTTTCAATCATTAAGAATATCGAACGCTATTTTTAAAATTTACTGTAATATATTTTGGCGGATTACCTGTCACCCTCTGACTAAATACGTATTATTCTTTGATTCCTGTCGTGTAATTGATCAGGTCATGAAGGTTCTATTTGACAATTGTTTACAAAGAGGTAGAGTGTGGTGCTTAAATAATAATTTTCCTATCCATCGATCTTATTATAGGGGCTCACACATTACTCTCTCCCATTAATTTTTAAATCGATTGCACAGAATTTGAAAATTCTTTTGTTCTATCTTCTCTTAACATTTAAAATTGTGTTCAGAAATATTACTACCATTATCCAATCGACTTTATATTCTATCGGTTTTTAGAGATTAAAAGATGTCTCTTTACGAATGAAAAATGCTTTAAAGACTTTGCAACAATTTAAAGTTTTTCAACCAGAAATAATTCTTGTCATCTCTGCAAAAGAATCAAAGATTATAATCGACTGGTTAATGGTATCAATATTGTCGAATACAAAAAAATCATTATTTAAGATTGAACAATAAATATAAACTGACTCCTTTCTTTCATTGAATAAAGTTTCACTTCTATAAAACTATACTAAAATTCATTAAATGTACATAATATAAATACTGTTTCTGTAATTTTGTTATTTCTTCTTTTTGTCTAAATTTAAAATAAATTTAATAATAACACACAAAATAAATATTGAATTTTTGTATGAATTTATGAAACATTTTACTGACATATACTGTATATACACCCCACTGTTTTTTCACTTTGACCCTGCTGGTTTTGATCCAATTTCTAGTTTAATTTAATTATTGTGTTATTTTTGATGGGTTTAAACCTATCTTTTTAATTTTAAAATAAATATACGACTTAAATCGAATTATTAAGTTTTTTGCAAAAGGAGTGCGGGGTTTTGATTTTTTTTGTATTTTCCGTAATGTTATACGACTAAAGTATGTATGATGTTACATTAATGTATAATGTTATGATTCATTCAAAAGCTTAATTTATACTCTTCCAGATATATTTGTCTACAACTTATTATAATGTTTCTTTATTTTAAAAATTTCGATTTAAATTGCAGATATCAACACCCGGTTTTTGCAACATTTACTTCTACGAGTTCAAACTAAAACGTAATGCCGCTGAAACCGCTCGAAACATCAACGATATTTTATGCAAGGAAGTGTCAACGAATGCACAGTGCAGCGCTGGTATCAAAAGTTTCGCTCTGCCAATGCCAGCCTGGAAGATCAGCTTCATGGCAACCGCCCATCGACGATTGACAAGGACAAATTGAAGGAGCTGGTGGAAGCCGATCCACGTACAACTGTTTGTGAACTAGCAGAAGAGCTTAACGTTGATCACTCAACCGTCACTTGGCACTTCAGGCAAATTGGAAAGTCGAAAAAGCTCGATAAATGGGTGTCTCACGAATTGAACGAAAGTCAGACAAATCATCGTTTTGAGGTGTCTACTGCGCCTCTTCTACGCAACAAAACGACCCGTTTCTCAATCAGATTGTGATGTGACGATTCTCAACGACAATCGGCAACGTTCTGCACAATGTTTGGACCGCGATGAGGCTCCTCACAATTTTCCAAAATCGAAAAACCACCAAAAGAAGGTTATGTTGACTGTTTAGTAGTCTGTAGCCGGTTTCATCCTTCGATGCTTTCTAAATACGAGTGAAACGATCACCGTAGAGAAGTACTGCCAACAAATTGACAAAATGCATCATGAGCTCTGACATATGTGCTCTATATTGGTCAACATGAAAGGGCAAATTCTCCTCCATGACAACGTTCAGCCACACATTGCAAAACCGATCCTATAAAAGCTAAACGAATTGGGCTACGAAACTGTGCCTCATTCAAAATATTCCCCGGACCTTTCGCGCACCTATTACCATTTTTTCAAGCATCTGGACAAATACTTCAGGAAAAATGCTTCAAAAACCAAAACGACGCCAAAGACGCCTTTAATGCTTTCATCGCATGCAAAACGTAGGAGTTCTACACTAGGGACATCAATAAAGTTGTTTCTCGTTGTCAAAAATGTATTGATTCTGATGTTTTTTTTTATTAATAAAGTTTATTCTATGCTGAGTTACATTTGTTTAAAGTTTAGGTTCAAAAACCGGCATTGCTTTAGCACCAACCTAATACCTTTCACAGAAGTTTACTCATAAACTTTGTGCTTATATTTTAAATTAATTTAATTTAACTAGGGTTAAGGTTATGTATCCATTTACTGATTGAAAAGAAATCAAGACAAATATTCAAATTAATCAGTTTCCTGTCGGAGTGTTTTTGTCCTAGGGGTTTTTTCCGGGCGGTTTATGTTCTGGTAAAATTTTGCAACTGAATAAAATTTTTAATAAAATTAAAAAATAGAGAACATCAAAAGAAGTTATTAAATAAAAAATGAAAGATGAAAAAAATTATTATTATCAAAAAAAATAATAAATATTAATATGAAAACAAAAAGAAAAAAATAAAGAAAATGGCGATTTTCGCCAAATCATGTTTTTAAAATTCCAATATTGGAATAAAATACCACGTCATGGTATATTTTTCGGCCATGTGATTTTGGCCAGTGTTTTGTCATGTTTGAAAAAATATGGTGTTTTTGATTGGCCCATTTAAATTTCATTATGACGACATTTTTCTGTGATGTTTTATACCAAAATTGAGTGATTGATGATTTTTTTTGAAAAAATTTATGCTCGTTATTTGCAAAAATTTTTTGCTGTAAATTTGAAGAAAAGATCTGATTGCATTTTGCGAAAATAAAATTATTGCGAAACTTTTGTTCTGGTCTGTTCAAAGAGATTATTTACTCTTTGATTCGAATTCGCATATTTTCTTCTGTATACATTCGATAACCTAAGTTTTCGAGATACTTCTCAAAGCTATTTCTCTCTTCACTTCTCAATCATCTACAGCGTTAGCATATGCTAAGTCTGATATCTCATTTTTCCCTAATTTCTTTTCTACTAGTTTTCCATCTAGTTCATCTATTTTCCAGAAAATGGTTGAGGGGTCATTTGATCCACCTTTTATTTCAACAAGTTCCCTCATTATCTCCAGAATGTTCTTCTCTCTGGTGAATGTAGATCTCATTTTTGTTTCCCATGTATGCATTCTCGTATTTTTTTTGCTTCCGAAGTCATGAATACTGTCACCAGTAAGACTCTTCTTTCTTCTGAGAATCCAATGATCTTTGCATATCTACCAAAGCTCTTTAGAAATTCCTCTACTTTTGACTCAGATCTATCGAATATTTCTGGACCTCGAATGTTCGGAGTCACGTGGTCGTTGATCGCCATATTAAGAACATTAATTGTGTTTTCACTACATTTATTTGTATCACATTGTGAATGGCCACTATAACAATTCTCCGTAAAACTTGTGTAGCTCGTCATCGTTCTTGATTAATAATTTTTTTAATAATATTCTTTGACTTATTATTTAAACCAATTTAAATTAGAATTTAATTAATTCAAAAATAATTTATACTTTAAATTAAAAATAAATTTTATTTATTTAGGGAAAATTATTATTAAAATATTATTTATGAAATATTAATTTAATTTTAAAATTTAGAGTTTAAATTTTAATAATTGAATAAACAATCCGACGTTTTAAGATATTTAAAATATCAATCTTCCATCTGGGTGGTAGAAACACAATCCTAAAATAACACACAATAAACACCATTCAAAAATATTCCTCACAATTGTAACAACGAATAAAAAATCTGCAAAATTTATTTTTCAATACAAAATACTTTTTAATAGTATTTATATAAACAAAAATACACCCGTATTTTTTCATGTTAAACATTTCATTTAATAAATATTTTCATTAAATGTTTTTTCAAAATATTGTAAAGAAACCAAAAAATAATAAAAACTAACGTATTGTTTTCCACTTTTAAAATTTCAATTCTATTATGAAATAATAATGTTTTTATTTCTAAAATACATAATTACTGTGTATTTAATTTGGTCATTTCTTCTTCTTGCCTTAATTTAAAACATAATAAAATGTAACGTTTTATCTGAATTAATTATAAACATATAATTATTTCTTTCCCTATTTAATTAAATAAATTCAAATACTTTTTACGATGCATTTGTCCAATGGTGAATATATAATTATTGATACAATCATCATTTATTTTATTAAAATATTTATTTTAACAATGAATACTTACTGTTTCTTCAATTTCATAATTTCTTCTTCTTGCCTTAATTTAAAACATAAATTTAATACGGAATGATCAAAAACCTCTTGTTATTCAATTAGTATAAGTTTATTATTTTCTATTTATACAAGAAAACATCATTTAATATGTTTTTACGAATAAACTTTAAAACAAAATATGACATTTTTTTATTAAAAACAAATGAACGTCATTTAAATTGATAATTTTTGAAGCTATATTTTGACGGTTTAACCATCACCATCAAATCACTGATTATGTTCTTTTTTATTGCTTTTATATAAGAAATGAATGATTATGCAACCACTTACGTAGGTCTAATCGAAAACTCTTAACAAATTAGTTGAGAATGCTGTTTGAACATTGATTTTTGAATCACATGATCTCATCAACAATACTTCACATGACACTCTTTCTCAATGTTTTAAAATGCTAGCACAAAATCTTAAAATCATTTATGCTCAAATTACAGTTAAAAGTTTTTTATGCTCAGCATTATAACTTCTTCTCTCTCCTTTACTGTGTTCTTGGACTCGTTTGCAGAGATGATGGGCAGTCTCTAAGATTAATGTTGTATTGCACTCATTATATGTGTATTGATAAACAATGTCAAAACACAAACCTAAAGAAGTATGTAATTTATTGCAAAACATATTCTCAACTTAAGATGATTGAGATATAATTTTTAAATTTCAAATATTATTTGTTGATTTAAAGATCGAATTCTTTAGGTGTTTAAAACCTCAGAGTAAGGTAAGCTTAGAGAATACCCAGGTGTAAGGAAGTTTTAAATGTTTAAACTATTAATTTGTTCATTATTAATTTTTTTCTTTTTCAACAATTTATGTAGTCTCAAGAGTGAGTCTGTCTATGATGGACTTAGAGTAAGCGTTATTATTCAATAACACTGGGTAAGAAATTTTTATAAAAGTCATGTTTCATGACACTTTTTAGTGTTTCTTTATGTAATTTTGCAGACTGATTCAGAAAATAACATCAATTTTTCCCTACCTTCAATGGTTCAAAAGATAAACTAAACTTGATATAATTAACATATACGATAAATCAGTTTAACTACCTTACACAAAATTAATAAAATATCAACATAACTGAGAGTTACAATGTCTCCTTTGTGTAAATAAATGAAATGATTCAAGTAATCCTAAGTTCATCTAAAATGCACAGTAGATCATTTTTGTTGCTTATGAGTTATGTCATCTATGTGCACGAAACTTCATATATAGTCAACCATCATGGCTTCGTCCCAACGTCCTTGATATCGCTTCTCCATCACCGTAATATCCTGGTGGAACCTCTCACCGTGCTCTTCGCAAACATCTCCAAGATTTGGTCTAAAGAATTCCAGGTGAGAGTACAGATAATGTAGCTTTGTTGACCTTCTACAACCCAAATCTTGGTAGCTGTTGAGTAATTCTTCAATGAGTTCCTTATAATTATCCGTTCTGTTGTTGCCAAGAAAATTAGAAACTTAAGGCTTGTAAGCAGTCCAGGCTCTCTTTTCTTTTTCTTTCATTTTACTCTCTAGACTTTCTGATTCGAACATCTGTATCACTTGTGGTCCAACAAACATACCTGCTAAAACTTTAGCTTTCGATAGCTTGGGAAACAATGACCTGATCTCTTTAAGGGTTTAACCACTAGGATCTAATGATTTTACAAATTTTTTAATCAATCCCCGATTTATATGCAGTGGAGGTAGAAGAATTTTGTCAGCAGATTTGCTCTGTCTCTGCTACCCCATAAACAAAGAAGACAAGAGAACTTTGTGAATCCACCTTGCAATTCAAGAAGAAAACCAATCATCTTGAAATCGCCACAAACATCCCATTTGTAGCTTTCGTAGTTGACCTTCTGCAGCAAAGTTCTAACATTAATATAGTTCTCCTTTAAGTGGACACTGTGACCGATTAGTATCGAAGGCTTCTGATTGCTATTGTGGAGTAATACTGCTTTTTAACTCCTAGTAGAACTGTCAATAAATAGTCACCATTGATCCGGTTGATGTGTGACATCAATTTCTTCAAACAGTCTCATCACGTCTGAACAAAAGCAAAGTGTTTCCTCAACTCTAAAGTACTGAGCAAATGTAGTGAGTCTATTTCGGTACTTAGAAATTCTCACACTTGAATACAATAAATTTCACTATATAAAACCATATGGGAGTTCTGCCTCACTTTACAGCTGTGGACAAAAGTCTGTTGACTCTCACATTTTAGCACAATATATTTGATAAATTTATGACATTTACAGCAGAATAGTTATAACATTTAAATAATGTAACGGGTGTATAC
>MQRK01099756.1:0-10592 GCA_001938485.1 Girardia tigrina
ATTTCGAAAAATTTTGATTTTAAATTTGTGTTAGAAAGTATTATAAAATTTCGATTGTAAACTGCGGGATTATTATATGAACACTGTTCCAGACAATCCAGAGATTGTTCCAAAGAGAAACCTGATAAGTAATATTATTGTCAATGAACGAGGCTACTTTAGGTATTTAAACATTGTACGAACGATTTATGCGGATATTTTACCCTTAAAATGTGATAATAAAAATGAAAGGAGCCCCTGTTTTTTATACGCAGACTTTCTAAATTTGAAATCTTTTTATGGTACTTTACTTAATTTTGTATGTAAAACACTTAAACGACACAAATATTTTTAAACAAGTAATTTGGCAACATATTTTTAAAAAAGTATTTTAATATTCTAATTTCCAAGTTCAACAAGTATAAATTAAGGAGAATATAACGCAATAATAGACAGCTGGTAACCGCATAGTTTGGCCCTTATATATGTTTTCTTAATATTTCATTTAAAGTATCTCTTGTAATTATGATATGTATTTCGGAATTCTGGGTTCAATGTCGTCTTCGATAGTGACGTGATTGCGAAATTATTTGAATTCTATAAGAATCTCAAGGCCATTCTGATTGTGAAAGATCGAAGGAATAACTCAAGTATCCATGAAAACAGTTTCGGATGAAACTATTCTCATTACAATTTAAATTGTGCTGACACCTTATATTTATTTATACTTATTAAGAACACCAATTTGACTTTTCATATTTTTATTCACACAACAATTTGGATTGTCTTTAAGACAATCTTTGTCAAAGCTTTCGTACGATTGCATTCTAAACTAAATTGATTAATGAATTAATTCTTATTATTTTTGCAAACGGAGACATAAATAATTTATTAAAATATTTACTCAAAACTTATTGGATAGAAATTAAAATGATTATTAATTATTTTAAAAATATTAATTTGATTTATTTATTAAAAATTGTAAAAATTAATTAACTTATTTAAAATTTTACCATTATTTGAATTTAAAAATAAATTTAAATATTATATATTTTTAGATTATAGAATTCAATCAACATGCAACAATCAAACATCAAAATATTCCTCACAATATTAACATTCATATATTTATATGCGTAGTATTTTTATTACATAAACTTTCTTATATTTAAGTGTCATGTTTTACCATACAAAGAGGATACTGAATGTTAAATTGATCCATTCACCATATTTACAATAAATCATCGATTTCTATGATGAATGCTCATCCCATTACTATATCGAGTTCAATACATTGAGTCTAATGACAATTCATTTTTGAGAAAATTCGGAATTATAGCTTGCTTTATTCTTTATTGTGTTGAGAACTCTCCCAGGAGTATTATTTATTTATTAAAAAACATAAAATGAAAATACGACAACCGATATTTAAGAAAAAGCGAGAATAAAAACAAATTGCCTTAATTATTTAGAAAGTAAACAAAATTAAAAGCAACGTATAATGATTTAAGGAAAACAAAATTAAAAGAATATTTTAAAGCAAATTACTTAAAACTATTATTGGAAGTTCCCAAAAATTACTTTATAAACTGAGATTATTTCAGTTTCATTTGTTTTTACAGTTGTTCTTCTCGTTTATATTTGCCCGATTGGTTTATCAGTTAAATTTTTACTTTGATTCTTTTACTTTATGGAAAGAATAAATGAAAATATCTCAATAAAATAATTTAAATTTAAAAAATAAAGAGAAATAATTAATATTGCTGTAATTTATTAAATTATAAAATTGTATCTAAATCATGTAAGATAGGAAGTTTGTTCAGTAGTAAAACTATCACTCCAACTGGTTTATGTTCCAATTTAGTTTACCAATATAAATGTAATGGGTGTGACGCCATATACATCGGAGAGATTTGTTTTCATCTCTGTAACCGGATGCAGGAACATAATCGCAGGGAATGTGATAGTAATATTGCTCAACATAGGAAGAACTGTTTGAATAGATGTGATGTTGATGTAAGTAATTTTAAGATTTTGTATTCACAATGTGATAATAATTGGTAAGGGTGATGTACTAAGCATTGATAATCAAATCCTTTGATCCTAAAATCAATTTGCCAACACCATCCTCATCAACTTTTTTGAAAGTATTATCATGATTTATATATTACACAATGATTGCATAAACATTGCTTTGATCTATAAATGTGAATATATCGTTGTCAGTTTAGTCTGATGATGACGGTTGATTCGTCTAAATTGATTACAATATATTTTGACGAATGTTTTTTGTTATATTTATTTATATTTTTATAATGGAGAGAAGGGTTAAACATTGATGAATAGATCTTTTAACCATCTTACACAAAGGTGCAAAGACATAAGAAAAGTGAAGTAGAAATCATGGATAAAGAAAGCAGCCCTATTTGGTTCCAGAAAGCTAAAAATCTGAGATAAAACATTTGTACATAATCAAGCGACTTTTACCTATTTGATGATGTATGGATATTGAACTTGGAAGAAGATTTCTCAAGAAAGAGTATAAGTATACTCAAACTAAAATAAACATAAAGTTGACTAAATCTTCATTGTCATGTTTTTTCACTTAGGTATTTTTTTACTGATATGTTTCTTCTTGGAATCAATTTTTAAGTATATAATAATATTTCATAGATATAGCATTTACCAAATAATTTGTAATAAAGATAAATAGACAAAATTATAACCATTGATGTGTCCCTGGTTTGTGTATTAGTGTTGATTGAATTGCTTCATAAACAATCGTTTAACTCTCAACGGGGTAGGTGTTAACATTTTGTTAACAACTGACATTTAGAGTGCTGTAACTCTACTTTGAAAACTCTGAATCGAAAGCCGTTTTATGATGATACCACTTTTTAGAAAGAGAACGTATGTTTGTTTAATGAAGCCTCCATGAGTCCTCCATATTGAGTTAAACATACATGTATATGTAAAGGGGCATGTGTTAACATTTTGTTAAGAATTTTAAATGACTAAAATATGAAGGAAAATGTAGTGTTCATGAAATAAAACAATGTCTTTGTCAATAAATATAATGTATTTTATGATACGATCAGTAGCGGCGGAGCCGGGGGGGGGGCAGAAAGAGACGGTTACCCCCTGAAAAATCATTTTTACCCCATTAAAAAATCATCATCATAAATGGCTTTATATTCATCTTAAAATTGTAATTGTTATTTTTTTTCTTTAATCCTTTCCAGCTACATAAAAAATCAACATCTATTTTTTGTGATTTAAAAATCGAAATATGATGTATAGTCATTTTATCATGCCCTTAAAATTAATATAAAGTCAACGAATTTTTTTCAATGCGTACGCGAGGTTTTCAATTTGTTCAATATACTTCCCAAAAAACAGGAAAGAGTTAATATTTTCTTTCTTTTCTGATGAATTTACTCCATTGAGCACATTTGATGATTTATGAGACAGAAAGGCTTTTTATTGACATGAAGTATATTTTATCATGAAAAAATATAGACATGAAAACTTTCAAATTTCAGTAAGTCTATGTGAATAAATCTTTTCTATATGAAGAGTTTCACATTATGACTAAAAACATATTTTATCTATTACACTAGTTTTCAAATTTTAAAAGATTTTTCTGTTATTAATATTTTACGGGAAATCTTTCGTAACATTTTATCTATATAACGATGCATTTAAAATATTTGTAAAATAATATTTATATATACTTTTAAATAAATGATCATATATGATAGTGATAAATCTAAAATTAATATAAACTTTTAAAGCTTTTGTTTCAGTTGGACTACTTATAAAAGAATTTAATTATTGATTTTGAATTTCTGTTAGAAAGTATTATTAATTATTAGACCCTCAAGGACATGTCTTCAGTGCTGCTAACATATTTAAGTAATTTCAGCATAGATTGAAAAAATGTCTCGATAAGGACAAAAGATTTATTTTTATAAAAGAAATCTGTTTTAAGTCTTTAATTGATCAATAAAAATTCTTCGAGAAACAAAGAATATTAAAAAAAACTTGATACGATTGGAAAAATCTGTACCTGTAATGAAATTAAAAATATACAAACAAAAATGAATGAATAGAAAACCTTTAGAGAAACCCTACCGTCGTAGTGTCGCTGGTCTCCTTCCGGGTCCGGGGATCGCCTGTCTGGCCTTTGTGCTGTCCTTGTGGAGGACCCTGGAGTAATCAATAAAAAACTAAATCATAATAAATAAGTTCATAAAACCTACAATTTCGTCATACCTGAACAGATCTAAAATGAACTGTTTAGGTACGTGTGATCGCGTGCCTGAAATAGATAGGCATAGGTCACAAAATACTAAAGTAATAAATACCAAACTTTCAATGCTGAATGATGCCACGCATTGATACACCGATCCGGGGAGTGTGCGGACATTAATGATCTGAGCAAATCACCGATAAAATGATTGCTCAGTTGAGGTCATCTTTCTTTGATTGATATAGTTTTTTGTGAATGTATTCAAATCCAAAAAAACAATGAATGGGAAATTTTAATATTAAATTTTAATTTCTCATAATTTTATTGGATAAAAAGACATAACCTAATCTTTGGTAGGCGTATGAAAACCCGATACACTCGGGTAATGTAGAAAATCACTCTACCATAAATAGTAGAACAAAACCACGCGCAAAAATTATTAACAACATCACAATTTGAATGCAAACATTTATTGACAAAACAAACAGATTCTTCACAACAATTTTCAGAGGTCATCTTTCTTTGATTGATATAGTTTTTTGTGAATGTACTCAAATCCAAAAAACAATGAATAGGAAATTTTAATATTAAATTTTAATTTCTCATAATTTTATTGGATAAAAAGACATTACGTAATTTTTTACATAAACATTAATTTTTAAAATATATTAAATTTAATAAGTTAAAATCGTTTACTGAAAATATTATTAAAATTCATAATTATCAAACTTTAATTAATTAGTACTTAAAATTAATATCATTAAATTAATTTCATTAGATTCAAATAATCAATCAATAAACATATCAATCCCATCTGAGTAGGAGAGTCACTAATCTAAACAGCATACAAACAACAAACTTACAACATTCCAAATTATCCCTCACAAAAACAACACAAAATAAAGACAAACACAACTTTATTAAACACCATTAACTAACCATTTGATCCATCACAGTCTACTTTCAGCAGGAAATTTCCAGAGTTATGGGTAATGTATTTGGATGTGATTATTTTTAATTTTTTATTATGATATTTTAATACTATTAATTAATTTTACTTTATAATAAATTTTATTTGATCTGTCACGTTTGCTTATTTTAATTTTGTTTTATAATGATTTTGATAGTTTAATATTGTTAACTTAATTAATTTTAATTTGTAATAAATTTTATTTGATTTGATTATTGTAATTTTATTTTATATTGATTTGTTAAATTTGGATATTTTAACATAAATAATTTTATTATGTTTTTTGATTTGCTGCATTATAATATTTCGATTTTATTTTATAACAAACTTCATTTGATTCGCTACATTTGACTTTTAATTTTATTTCATATTTGATTTGTTGAATTTTGGAAACTTTAACATTGTTAATTTAATTAATTTTACTTCATAATAAATTTTATTTGATTCGATAAATTGGAATATTTTGGTTTTATTTTATAATAAATTTTATTTTACCTATTAAGTGTATATATTTTGACTTAGTTAAATTTATTTTGAATATTTTGATTTTATTTGACTTGTTGGGTTTGGACGTTATGACTTAGCTAAATTTATACTGTAATAAGTTTTATTCGATTTATCTATAATGGAAGCTAGCAAGTTTCAAAGGCCGAGTAACGATTTGATTCCGGATCGAGCTTGTCGTTTGCCATCTAGTGTAAGAATTAGTTTCTTCGACTTGGATGCGTAACAGGAGTCGTGGATCCATGTAAATAAGGTATGTTGGTCTGTAGGAACAGTGGATATACATGTAGATTAGTTAGCTTCATGGTTCGTTTGTGTGATTTTCGAAGTACATTGATTTATAAATTATATCCACCATCGTGAAATGTATTATTTGCGTAAAATATTCTGGATTATGTCCATCTAGTGAATTGTATTATTTTGTAGATACGGTTAATCATTCTCAATAATCTAACTACTTATCTAGAACTAACCATTCACGATTGCATTGTTTTATAAAGTTTTAGTTATCATCATGGATTGTATATTTATGACAATATCCTATACTCAACGATCGTGAATTGTATGTTTAATAAATTTGTTATTTATACTTCAACACCTTAAAATCGTGAATTGTACATTGTATGATCCTCGCTTTTGGCAATCAATTGAGAAATGTAACTTTATTTGGATATAATGTCGTAACCTTTAAGTTACTTTGTAAATACGAGTTGTCTTTTAATTTTATGAAATCGTGATTAACCCTTAGCAATAATGTTTCTCGATCGTAATTCTTAGTGAATGGTAATCCCTTCGTTATCAACCCATTTTCGAAATTGTCATCAGTTGTATAGATTTGTTATTTTGCCTCAGCATCGCGAATTCATATTAAATTTCAATAATAAAACTAGTAAAATAAATTTTATGATAAAGTCAATAATACTTAGGCTGTCCCAAAAGTCCTCAGGTGGCCTTTAAAAACACAATAATATTTTACCAATTTTAACCAAATTTGGACCAAATATTATTCAGACTGTCATAAATACTGTGTTAAAATTTCAAAGCGATGTTGACTCTCCTGCTTCTGTTGAAAATGTTGCTGAGATCTTTCTAAAGTTGATTTGCTCTGAACAACAAATCTGTGATATTATTATGGAAATACCGAATAATACTGACCTCGTTGACATAGATGATGTTATCTTAACTCAAGATTCCAGCTATCTTTCTTCATCCCAAACAACCAGTCAACAGTTAACCCAGATGTGAGGAGTTTGTTTGATAATTAATGTGTGTTGATTGAAATTTGTTAAGTATATTGTTATCTCCCGTTCAATGTAATTATTAACACGATGATCTTAATTTGAATTATTAAATGATAAAATGAATATATGACAAATAAATATATTTGTTTTAAAATTCGGATTTTCGGCGAATATTTAAATTAAGCGTGATTGTATATTCTTGTTCTTGAATAAATGTTTTCAAAAGAAGAGTCTTGTTTTCTTGATAAACAGACCGAAACGTGCGGAGTAATTAACACCAGGGAACCAATATTTCTGCTTCTTAGGATCTGTTCCCTGAACTTCAGTTATCTCCAACTTCACAAATGTCAGCCCCTGCCACATTTGCAAATCCATCAACTCTTAATGTCTCCGTTTCCATCCCCACTCCCTTTTCTACTCTTATGGAAGATCCTTCTGGATCTGACTTTGAATCCACCCTGCAAATATCAAATAACGGTCCTGCTACACGGCAGTCTCTTATTAAAAATTTTGTAAATAAAATGGCCAGAAAAGAACGTTACTTTTTAAAGTTCTGCAATATTATTGCTCAAGCTTGTACATGAGACTCTTCTGAAGATAATATAGTGCAGCAGTGCGTGATTTTCATTAAAAAAACTTGCATCACCTCCATACCGATTGTTCAGAGTCACTTTGGTTTACAAGTAACATTCAAAGAGTGCTTCCTAAAGTTGTATCCATAATCGCCGAACGCAATCCTGCACCATCCACATGACTAGACCAGTCTATTGTTGTACCAAATATCCCAGCTATGGCTAATAACATTCTTGATCTCTCTGTGACCTTGAGCTGCCTCTCCTTCTCCGACTCTGACATTGAATTTTTTATGAGTTACTTCGTCTCTAGCCCCACTCATATCCCATTGAGTGCTGATGTAACTCGTACTGCTGTTGTTTACAGAAAACCGATCGGTGACATCCCTGACAACTCACCCGATCTTTTTGTCCCCATCCTCCTTTCCGATTCTCACTGGATCCTCCTTCACGTCTCGTTACAGAAGCGTTCAGACCGTTGGTAGGATCCCCTGCGTGACGAATTTCCATATCTCATTGAGCCTCGCTACTCTTGCGCTAATGTATCCTTTCCCTAGGCAATATTGCAAAAGAAATTCTTCTTTGGGACTCTGCAACTGACGAGTTTCCTGGACAATACAATGATGTCAACTGCAGTTCAATGATATGGGTTTATGCAATATGGATCACTTACCCAGGCTCTAATACAAACCTTAATGTTATACATATCCGCAAGATTGTTCACTCGCTGGGTAACCGCACTTTCTCTGCTGATGTAGGTGATGGTCCTGTGTCCAATGCTCTCCTCCCTTTTCTCTCCTTCTCCAATGACCATGTTGATGCATTTGCAGAAGCCTCAATCAATTGCAAAGATTTCTTTGTCTTCCCTGCTGATCTATCCAGAGCCATTGTGGCAAACAATAGGGATTTTATCTTAGAACACCTCAGCTTACGTGATATTGCCAACAAAAAGAAGAATACCTTTCCTTTTTTTCTTCCGCCAATGCCGTTGGATTGTTGTGCCTTGTGATCTCATTTTTTCCACAATCTCTTTGTGGGACCCATTGGACTACAAGTATTTTCCATGTATAAATCTATTATACAAGCATTCTGCAAATTTCTGCAAAAATTTCTGTATAGCTGACTTTCATTATGTTGACTCACCTCCTAATATTGTAACTTCCAGAAAACATGTTGACAGTGGCCCACTCATCTTTGGGTACATGAGGAATTTCTCTGGTATTTCCTTTGATAATAAGATCAATTTGAAGGTATTCCGTACATTTGCTATGAAATTTGTCCTTCGCTATAGAAATGCAAGCAAAATCTCTGCACATCCATCCACTAGTTCATGCTGTGTGTCTGCCCGTATTGTTCTTGCCTATTCCTTTGTGAATGATTATGCTAATGATGGTTTGGATCAAATATATTCTGCTTTTTCTGGTCACATCTATAGTATTCGGCCTGTGAAACCCCGCACTCCATATCTTGGTTGCTCTGAAGTCAGTCCCAATAGATTTGACCTCGAAAGAATTCAGAAGACATATATTACCAACCCCGACGCTGCTATGGCAATAATACGACCGCGTATAAATGCCTCTGAAAAAATCTTCACCGGCAGACTTTACTGTTTCTGTTAGACAACACAACCGTCCCACCACGTTCATACCTGAGGCCTTTAATTGTCCAATTAATACTGGTCCTGCTTTTTACTTCCGTCCTCTGACCAATGTTGAAATTATTTCCTGTCTCCGGAAGAAAGACAAATCCTCCCCTGGCCAAAGTGGAATTTCCTATCAAGACATTCTATATGCTAACCCTGAAGGAGTTATTTGTGAGAAAATCTTTGCCAGAATTCTTGAAACCAACACTGTCCCCGTCGATTGGAAAACATGACACTCTTATGATTCCTAAGTCGGGAAAAGAAGGAGAGCACTTCAGGAATGTCTTTATAAACTTCTCACTACTCTACTCTGCTGGCAAATGAAGGCTTGGATCAAAACAAATCAGCTTCTTCATCAACTGCAGAAGAGCCTTGGACCTGCGGATGGCTGTGCTGAGCATACATTTCTATTGCGAACAGTTATCGATCATTAAGCCAATGAGAAAAGGAACGAACTCCACCTTGCATTCATGGACATTGCTGCTGCCTTTGACACTATTTCTGTTGATTATATCCTGTATGTTCTTGACAAGATTGGCCTCCTTCCGCAATCTATTTGACTCATTAAGGAACTTTATCGTGACTTTCAAACCAGGATAATATGTGAAGGTGAAGCAACGTACCAGTTAGCAATCACAGTTGGAGTTAGACAAGCGTGTCCCTTGTCAATGCTCCTGTTTAATATAGGTATTAAGCCGATCCTTAACAGACTTGACTCTATCCGGTGTCGCAGCCCAGTTATGATTGGTACCTCCACCATTTCCTGTATGGCTTATGCCGATGATCTTGTGCTCTTTGGCCTCTCCGAAATTGCTCTTACCCCCCTTGTGAACTGTGCCTACAAATACATTAAAGCTATCAGCATGGAATTCAGACGGTTTATATGCGCACATATGGATTTTCCATATAATGCTAACAATATTATCTTCTTAGATTATCAACTAATTCCCCACTTGAAGGCTGATGAAAGGTATGTTTATTTGGGTTGTTTCATCTGTCGTCTTCTCTGTCACATACCTGAGCAAGTAATTGAAGATGTTCTCGCTGACTTGATCATTCTGAAAAATTCTGTTCTCTCCCCGTCTCAGAAACTTCACGCCTACCATAACTTTGGTTCATCCGAAAACGGTGTTCTACTTCCTCAATATCTATATTCCCTTTCCAGATATTGCAGCTTGTAAAACTGGTTGGGAAATCGTTGTCCGTAAAGAGCAAAAAGATTTTCTGAACCTTCCTCACTATGCTTCGAACTCTTATCTTTACATTGACAAACAACATGGGGGTGTTGGTTTAACATCTGTCTTTGATGAATACAGTAGATACCGCTTAAAGAGAATATTTTTGGGACTTGAAAAAATGTTCTCTATAACCGATATTTCTCTTTAACAGATACTTTTTTATAAGGATAATTTTTAAAAAAATATCAAAAAAA
>MQRK01099776.1:0-12549 GCA_001938485.1 Girardia tigrina
AATGGAGAATCCTATTTTTGAAGGCCTTTTGCTCATATATTTTCTTCAATCTTTGCACCCTTACTAATCCTCGATGACAATAAATGACAATGTGAACATTTGATCAAAAAAACTTTTTAAGGTCTCAGATTTGGGAAAAAGTGTCCCATCGGAGTTCCTCAACAAAATTAATTGAAAAAAATCTACCTATAAATTATGAGTAGTTTATATTAATTTTTTATTGTGTTTTTTAAAATTATTTTTTTAATGAAAGCTTTGTTCTTAGTTCTGTCTGCATAAAGAATGGATATAAAAAAATATTTTTTTGATATACTACTTATTTAACTTTTTAGCTGATTAACTCAAAACGTTCTATTAATAATTACGACTTCTTAAAAATGTGAGTCACACGATGATTGGTTGTATTATGAATCATTACTAAAAAGACCCTGTAACCATTTGATTGACATAACAAATGAAAAAACTAAAGCCATCTCAATATTAAATATCTTTGAATAAAATAAATAAAATTAATTATAATATATACCAATAAAATTAAACTTTAATATTAATTTTTAAATATTTTGCTATCATTTATATTAAAAATTAAATTATCAAAAAAACAAGTAATAATAAAACTAAATAAATTACAACATAAATAAAATTGCCGAAGAAGATCAAAGATTGAGATCAAATCATGCCAAACATTGAATTTTTTTAAATACTTTAACAAATATATATATATATATATATATATATATATATATTCCAAATATATATGTAAGTAAGTCTTACATCTAATCTAATTTTCATTCTTATATCTTCATACATTCGATTAATTAGAAATGCGAGTACATCTGTACCATCATGACTATCAGTTCTACTCGTCGACTGAAGAAATTTGCTTCGAGACCTTTTGCATTTACTTTCACATTCGTCATGTAAAATTTCTATTAATTGAATAAACATTTTTAATTCTTCCAAATTTGGATATTTTGATCGTAACTGAGATAATTTGTGAATGGTATCAGAAGAGGAGGCTATTACTTGAAGACTAAAATAAAAATAAATTAAATGAGTAAAAAAATACAGTTGAATAATAAAATGCAACGCGACGTCTTATATAATAATCATAACTGAGATATAAATCAGAGATATTTATTCAAATAATAAAAAAGAATTAACATTTTGTTTCGTAAGAAAATTTATGCACATTGCCTTTGGAATGAAATCAGACCCAAACAAGAACTTGAACAGACTCTAATTACAAACTAACAGATAAGTAGTTTCAATCATGGAATAATGTCTTCAGTAAATGCATGGAAATGGAAAATAATAAGTAAATTTTTGTTGGCGACTATTTTTTTTGCTCAGTAAAAGAAATAAAACTTTCAGTATTTTAAAAGAAGCAGTAATTTTTTTTAAACTCGGTATAAACATCAATCGAAAACATATGTTCCTCCGTTTTCTACCAATACATCCAAAAACTTATACATACGTTCCTAGTGTGATGAATATTTGGAATGTTGATATTTTGTGTATTATTTGCATGTTTAAATATGTGTTGATTTGTGATTGTGTCTCTCCGAATCAGATGGATGATTAATATTTTAATTCTTATAATCTGAAACTAATTTATTCAAATTTATATTTAATATTCAAATTTTTATTTATTATTATTGTAAATTTTTAAATAATTAAATCAAATTAATATTTTAAATGATTGTAAAAAGTAATTTTATTTTAATCAACAAAATTTAAAGTAAATATTTTAAATAAAATAATTCTTTTCAAGATAGTTCAGATTTTGGATGAGAAGTATTAAACATTGATAGATGAATTTGAGCGAAGGCATTATTACGGATTGTCATAAATCCAAATTGTGATTGCAATAAATTTTGTTACAAATGTGTGAGTTCTCGTACCACATAGTAACGAAAGGGTTAAACATCACTCTATATACATTTATCTTTCCTCAACATAATATTTTTGGAATTATCATAGAATGCGAAGTTCCAATCAATATACCAATCCTACTTTAACATTCCGCACATAGTAGTATATACGATGAAATAGAGGGCCACATTTATTTACGATAATAGATTGGTCTTTTTCAAAATACTGAGAGTTTTATTTTTTTACTGAAAGTAAAAATACAGGCCAATTGTTATTAGTAATGATAATAACAAAATTAAAATTAATAAAAAATACTCTGAACTCTTCAATAGGTAACTCTGATAATGCCAAAAAGCAACTGAATAGAAAAATTTGTACATACTAAAATACAAAAAATTGCATTGAAAAAGGCTAAAATATATAATTTAATAAAAAGAAAAAGAAGAACATTTTTGGAACAAAATTTGAGACCGGGATTTATTTTTCACCGCTAAATATTTCTACCTAAATCCAAAACTATAATTAATATGGTTACAAATTTTCGTACATTCATAGTCACAATGGTAGGGCTAAGGTAAAAAATTCATACAGATAAGTCGAGAATTTTAACAGATTTAGTTTTAAACGATTACGCGATTTATTCTTTTTCTTATTTCATTTATAAAACAAGTAATCAATTAATTTTTGGAGTCTTTTTCAAAGATTTTCCCACTTTTCTGTTTAATTTTAAACCTTCGCAATAACGATTTTCTTGAATATTATGGCCGATTATTTCAGAAAATACAATAAATTAATACCCTGACGAAAGATCTATATTATATAAATAATGGATGATATGTTTCGTGTATTTAGTTATAAATCTTCCATAGAATTGTTCATAAAACTTTTGAATGATCTTCATTTTAATATTAAATTTACTAAAGATTTTGAAGTGTATAATAAACTTCTTTTCCTTGACATTCTTTATACTTGGATAAATCGCGGAAATGACACTTAATTATATATAAAGAATATGTGCACTTGTCTCTATTATACCGAAGTTATAATAATCATATATGAGAGGATTTTGGGTAACTCTTCTAAATTTTGGTTTTAAAATTTAACTAAACAACCTTTTACAAATTAATACAATATTTAAAATACAAAATTAAATATTAAGTTACGTTAAATTAAAGATATAAAAATATTTAAAAAAGAATATTCAATAATTTATTATAGTCTTTTTAAAAAATACAAAATACAAGATTTCAAAAATAATAAAATTTACATTTAATTAAACTATATATTTATACTTAGAATTTATTTTGGTATTATTTGTTTGTGCAAGAAAAATGAAAAAGTGTTCCTCAGAAATTTACTAAATTATTAACTTGTTTAATTATTATTTTATATAGTGGATATTATAAATAAAAGTTTCAAAAATATCTTCATCTGAGTTTTCAGCAGAACACAACCACAAATCTAACAATATGTATGAAAGGTCTAGTTCACAAAGCTTAAAATCTGTCTTCAAATTTTTAGGTTGTTTATCATGGTCCAAAATTACTTAAGGAATCCTTGAGGGAAAATATAAACATAGGCAAACAAACTGTTTTTGATGATAACACAAACACAGTAAATTATACATAGAAGAAATACTTAAGATACCAAATTCTGCAATCATCATATCATTTAATAAAAGTATTTATAACAATATGTAGTATCAACATAGTTTCAATAAAATCCAAAAGTGCAATGTTTCCTCTTAAATATTTTGATTACGGTTTGTGGATTACAAGCTAATCTTATATATAAATTTAATTGTCATGGTTGTCTAAATACCTTCATTAAAGAGACAAATTATCATCTCCAAACCTGGATTTGTGAACATTCCAAATAAGGTAGATCAAAAAAAGGTTCTTGAATACTAGCTGTGTTGAAAGAATATATTCTCTATTTCAAAAGAGGAGTTTTCTAATCTACTGGTTGCTCAGTAGATTAATCAAAGGATTTTACGAATCAAAGTGTATTTAATTAAACAAGTGATAGAGCCAAACAAATTTATTTTCACACAAATAAAACCAAAGGATTTTATTTATTTCATTACGCATTTTATATTTATTTTATTTTTTATTTTATATTTAGTTAATTATTATTTGATTTTGAACACCTCAGAATAGCAAGCCTATTTAAGTAAATATAATTGTTTCATAATATAATTGTTTAATTTAATTGTTTAATTAATAATTTAAATAATTTTATATAATTGTTTCATAAAATCTTTTGGTTTTTTTACGGGGCACCCTGTACAATAAATGTTTTGATTCATATTTAGAACAGCAGTTCTGTGAAACACCATAAATTAGATACTACAACTACATTCATTGAAAACACAAATGAATTAACATTATTTTTTATTTATTTTTAGTGTTTTTTAAAAAAGCATTACTAAAACATATTATTTTATATTCTTTGAGTTGTTTACTGATACAATTAGTTTTAGTTAACATTAAGATTTTTAATAGAATTGTTACTAACAAATGAACTAAAGTGTTTTTCAGCAACACTGATCAATTTGTCAGTGATTGATCATAATAAAAAGAAAGTATCATTGTTCTATTTGGTATTACCGGAGTGAGTGACAATCACTACAGTTAAGAATCTCTGATCATTCAAAGTTTGTGATTTACTTGAAAGATATTTTGAAGTTAAAACAACATGAAAAGTAAATTAAATAAGATTTAAAGATTATTTATTATTCTAAAAAGAAATGGCAATTTCCTTTCCTCTAATCCAAAACGATCAAGAACTTCTTCAAAAAATTGTTTATTCATTTCTTCTATTAATTGACAATGAACACTCATCAAATGTCATCGAGCCTGCTATCTTCCATAGTCGATCTCAACCAAGTTTCAACTGTGCGTAGGGTGCAGAAAGACCTTTCTACTGTACAAGTACTTGTTGGAAGAGTAATTACCAAACTAAGTGCCAAAAAATTGGAGGATAAAAATCCGATGTAGATTTTTTAAATCATACTCAGATTTTTAAATTCTTTCTTTGGTTTATCGTTCCAATAAGTAAACCAAATTGTTCCTTCTGCTTTGAAATTATCCCAAAAACAAACATATTTATCAAGAATTTTGTTTATAATTTCTTTATAATTTACTTTTGATAATTGGTGCATTTTATTGGAAAGCAGAGTATAAAGTAAAAACATAGGTTGATTATCTTCAGAAAATTTTTCATTTAAGGACATTAATAATGACCCTAGACATGTAATAAAAACAGATCTTCTATAATATATTTATATATTATATTTAAATATTTTGTGAAATATACATTTTTTAAAATATATTTTCAATATATTTTGTCTAATAAAAACACCTTACAAAAATCCTTAATTAAAAAATGACAAAAGTCTTTAATTCTTTGATAGTCATTTATTTGTTTATTAATCTATTTTTGGAATGTAATTGTCACAGCCTATTTATCTGAAATATTTTTTAGTTGATATCCTTTTATCCCATTAAAATTTTCAAATTTCATTACTGAAATAAGTTTTTTTTAATTTTTTTAAAACATTATTTGTCCAGGGGAGACAAGTGTCCTACCTGGGGATGCCCATGTTTCTTTCCTACCATGATGGTTTTTCGATATTTTTATTACTCATTGTTTGAAAATATGTTAAATTTTATAGATTTTATAATAAAAATGTTCTAAACACAATAAATTTTTATAAACAATAAGCATTGATCATTGACTAATAAAAGCAATAATAGTTCAAATTTAAATTCTATTAGATCTTCGCTAAATCCTAAATGGGATACTTTCCAATGTTTATAACTTTCAATGACAATGGAGCATCTGAAAAACTAAAAACGAAATATTTTTATCATAACTACTCAAGTAATTTATCAAATTTTTTAACTATTAGAACGAAACATGCAAAAAACATTTTTTTGTTTTCCATCTACTCTCTCGATAACTACATAAACTTAAAAAATTGTTACTGAAATGGTATTTCACCTCTTAATTGGCATATTTCGTCGAACGACGTAGATACAATAAACAATACACAAAAACTAAAGAATAAAACCTATATTCATACATATTACACACAAGAGAATATATTCAAATTATCCAGAGTTACGCCCCATTTAATTTTATGGGAATATATTCGCTTTAGGCGCTCTGTCATACATTTGTTGTGGGTAATATATTCGTCATAACCACTTAAGAGGTTAAAAGTTAATATTTTTAAACACTGCCGCTGAAGATCGTTCTATATAGAATTCTTGCGATGGCATTAAATTTATCACATATAATCTAATCTGTTAGTTAACTTTGATTTCCTTACTGTAAATGAAGATTTCCATTTAAAAAGAAAAAGATTCAATAGAATATCAAACCATCGTTCATGATTACCTGCGCCTCATTCTTGAGTTGACCGAACATCTAGGGCTGGGTTTGCGAAGTAATTTCACAATTTGTTGTCCCATTACCAATATCTAAAATATTTTATTTCAATCAATTTAAAAACTTTATAATTTAAAATGGATTAATTATTCATTCATCAGAATGTGTATAATTCAGTCATTTTTACAACGCTGTAAATATTCACTTTGTCTGTCTGAATGTAATATTTTTTTTCAAATTTTTCGATCGAATTTTTACCACTTCATGATGTTGTAACAAGTTGAAATTTTGCATACAAGCTCATTCTCGATGACAATACAATATTCGATACCAAATATATCAGATATATCTTTCCATGCAATCGACAGACTGACCAAAAATTTGTCATCAAATAACTGCTTGATATTTCCAGAGGTCTGAGGCTACCTAACAATAACAATAACACATACGCCTTCTTTAAATCGACCAAGGAGCAGTTAGGATCTCAATTTCTACACTCCCACAGTCGTGACTGACAACTAACATAATTCTCAGCCGTACAGTTATGAATTTATTTGTTTAATAACCTGAAGTCTAATACAGGTAGAACTCATTTCATGGCTATTCTCGACTGTCTGACTGGCATAGCTGTACTTGGAGCATTGTAGTTTTTGATATGTGTAACTTTTGTCAGTATTTGCACCATCACCTATTCAAAATTAAACATTTGGCCCTAAGTCTTTTATTGGGTATAGACTGGACCTAAATCTTTTCCCCTGTCGTTTCATGAAACTTTAAACAACAATAATTCGATTTAATATGCACAACTTTGCCACATTATTAACATTTACCTTATACATATTTTGTGAGTGTTCAAGCCGATTGCATCAGACAAATCACTGTGAATTTCTTGTTAATAACGGAAACAACTTATTGGTTAAGTTGCCGTTATTGTGTTAATCAACAACTAAATGACTTAAAATGATTTATGTCATATATAAAAAAGTCTAAAAAAGATATATTTTATATAATAATTGTCCTTATGTACATATCTTTGGTTTATTTTTAATAATAAAGAGATAATATAAATTTTAAATATGGAAGCAACTTTTGAATCACATAGTATAAGGTCAATTTTAGACAGTATTATATTATCAAAATTTTCAATTCCAAGTAAATATTCATTCGCCGTTTTCATTCGATTATGAAGAAATACGTTATATCCCCATAACAGCGAATCCTGAAACAGCGATTTATTAAAACAGCGAATTACATAACAGCGAATCCCAAAACAACCATTCTCAAAACAGTGAAGTCTCAAAACAGTGAATCCCAAAACAGCAATTTACTTTCCAAATAGAAAAGAAGTCAATTAGATATTATTAAGAACACCAACATGGCTTTTCGAACTTTTATTTTCAAAACAATTAGAATTGTCTTTTGGACAATTTTCAGCAAAGCTTTCGTAATTCGACATCGTTCTAAATTGAGGAATTTTAGTTAATGTTTTTTAATAAACAATTATTCGAACAAATTTTTATTATTTTCAGATTTTCTTTTTAAAGTTCAAATTTTGTAATTTTATTAATAATTTTATCTACATATTAATTTTATTTAAAAAAATGATTTTATGGGAAGAAAGAACATTTATTTAATTTGAAACTTAGTTAAAAGCTATTTACTTTATTTAAATTTTTAATATGAAAATTTGAAACGATTAATACGTCATCAATGTATCATGATGCAGTAAGTTATTTTAGAACGATACTAGACGTAATACTAAATGAAGTACCTACATAAGTATCTAGAAATATTTCATATAGAAATAAAAAATAACTTCTTGATAAGAATTGTACTGTAGCAGTACCTAAGTTTCTGTTTTTTTCAATATAATTTAGTTATGGATATTTGTTCTTCTCCGAGTGGTGTTCCCACAGATTCTAACATGGCGGCCTTCGAATTCGGACCACTTGATTTTGCGGCTGATTCCGGAACACTTGAAGAAAGATGATGATTTGGAAATGTTTATCTCCAACTGTAATCGATATTTCAAGGCAGCGGGAGTCCCAGATAGCCTGAAAGAAACTCTGGTAGTGACACTACTATCACGAGATTTGATTGCAGTGTACGAAAATACGAGACCTGCCGAAAAAAGTTTCGAAAACAGACTAAGGGAAGCGTTCCAGGTGAAGAAGTCTCAAATTGAAGTCCTACGAGAAGCGGTGGAATTCAAAAGGACAACAGGTAGTACGACGGAGTTCTTCGCGAAAACCAGGAAAATGGCGGAGAAAATCATGTCCTTACAGTGGACCATCGAGGAAATCGAGAAATGCTTATTTTTGAATTGCAATAATGAAGGGGAGACTCGGAAAGAGATTATGATGAGGGATATCAAAGGGAAAGAAGATATTCAACAAATCATAAAAAATGAACGAAGTTAAATCGGATCGGAAACTGATCAACGCGGTGAAAGCATCATATGTCAATGTGACGAAATGGAACCATTAATCAAAGGATAAAAAGTTTTGGGAGAAACGGACATATGGGGAACAACAGACCTGCTGGACTGCCATGAAGTGGGTCATATCAGCATGCAATATCAGAAACAGAGAGATGTTACCTGCTTCGGATGTTGCCCGAAAGGTCATATACGACGAAAATGCCGGATCAAATGCACAAGATGTGACAAAACAGGTTACTGCGCGGTCGATTGTTTTTCAAAAGTGAGACACGAGACGTATTTTGATACGACAAGGGGTAGAAGACTAGAACGAGATTGGGAGAGTCCGAGACGGTGGATCAACTCGAACAGAAATCCGAGACTGGAGAAGAACGAGCCAATCTTCGAGTGACTACATCAGGAGAAAGACTAACGAGAGACAGGTAGCAATAATGGACAGAGAGGATGAGGACGTGAGATCGATTCGGATATCGGAAGATTATTACCAGGGGATCGAGAGAGGCCGACAATTGGCAGCTGAGGAAGAAAGAGAATGAGAGTACGAGAGAAAAAATGAGAGTCACTCAGTCGCAGAGGAACCGATCTTGGCGATGGCGTAAGTTTTATTAATGTTTAACCAGTTTATGTAAATAATGTATTTGATAATTATAATATTAGTAATTATAAAAGTAATAATTATAAAAGTAGTAGTTATAAAAGTATTAATTATAAAAGTAGTATTTTTTTCGAATAATAATAATATTAATGATAGTAAAATAAAACTTCAAAGTAGATTGTCGAGTAAAGGTATTGTAGTTTCGAATTGTAACAGGGGGAGAACAGAGACTCAGGAAGATTTAATTTGGGGAGATGAGATAGACGAGGATAAAGGAGAGTCGATAAACAGTAAAAAGAAGAGAAATAATATTTATGAATATAAAAGGTTAGCTGAAACGACGGACAGATGGATGAAATGCTTGGGAGGAGAGAACAATAGGGGACCACCAGAGATGATGTCAATAGATAATGAACACGAAGATATTTCTTATAATAAGCTCCAAGGGAGACCGAGCATAACGGTGGAAGTAGAAGGAATAGGTTTGGAATGTTTACTGGACACTGGTGCGGAGATGAATGTTATAGCAGCTAAGAGCACAAGGAGTTTTAAGTCAGTGACAATCTATAGGACTACTCAGAAATTGACAGCAGCAAACGGGTCAGCAATGACTGTTGTAGGAAAAGTAGATGTCGAATGTAAAGTAGGTAAATGTATAAGGAAAGTTAAGTTCGTGCTAGTGGAAAATTAAAAACCCCATATGATCGGAGGCATGTCGTTGCAACATAGTTTTGGGATAGGGTTGATATGTAAGGTTGATATTTAGTTATGGATATTTATTCTTCTCCGAGTGGTGTTCATACAGATTCTAACAATTATTATCATAAGGATTGAAATAAAACGTATTAGATTGATATCAAACTGTGATCGATCTTCTGAGTTGTGATGACTCTAAATGTGATACTAATAAAAGTTATAATAATAATTGTCTCAAAACTATTAAAAAACTACTCATACGAATTAAAAAAGAGAATGAAATGACAGGTGGCAGAGTTTTACATTTGAAAAAGTTAAATAAGCGTACTTTAAAAAGAATTTCTTAAAATAATAATAATTTTTAAATTTGTTTAAACATTTTGTTAAACAAAATAAGTACAAATAAATTAAAATATTTACGTTTCTGATTTGATTATGAAATTGTGCAGTCGACAAATGTAATACAACATTAAATAAGTTTTATTATATAAATTAAATTTTACTAATTAAAAGTTGAAATTTCAGTTGAGTCAAATTTTATAATTTGATCAATTTAAACAATGTGAGAAGCGATTATTAGTATTTCTTGTTACGCTGTATTTATTCATTGTGTTGAAAAAAGATTTAGGTTTAATTTATTTACTTTATATTAATTTAATTATTTTTATATCGTTTGAGTTAACTTTACAAATTTTTTATTCGAAATAAACACATCTAAATTAACACATTGACTGCTAACCTGCGATTTTTTAGTATATTAACTTCGAAATATCTTGTTCGATTCGCATGGGCGGCCCATATCGAAGTACACCAAAACAAAAAATCAGTGAAATTCGATTGGAGTCTCAATACTTAGAACTTATTGATATTGAAATTTTCGACCAAAATACTTGTGATTTCTTTTTTGGCGATTAACGTTATAATGTTCTTTTCTTTTTTTGGACTTGATATTTGTTTTGTTGTAAAAATATTTTACTGCTATATATAGAATCTCGAAAAGCAATGTAAAAAAGTTAAGATAATTTAAATAAATAAATAAATGTGTATATAAAAAAAGACACTAATTAAAAAAATAAAGAAAATGTAAAAAAGAAATTAAAAATAAGAAAAAGGAGAAATAAATGCAAAAATTGTTGATTTAAAATTATGAAAAAAAATTATTGACTTTGTTGTTTAATTAAATCAAATATGTGATTTTTTACGGCGGTTTTTTGTTATTTGTATACGTGATCAGAATTTAATAATTTGTTTTAATCGATAAATTTTGGTGTGACAATTTGGGCAAAAATTTGATTTTGTGAAATTTATGTTGGAAATAAAAAAATTTGGCGTGGAGATTTTTTTTATTCGATTTGTTGTTTTGTAATTTCACAGAGAGGAATTATATCAATGTTGGTCGAAGTTGGGCATCGTTGGTCGAACTGATGACGGGATTCCTATTGGCTCAGAGTAGTGAGATACAAATTGTTCAGACAAGTCTCCAGCTGCTCCATTTTCATTAGTAGCTCCAGCGCTGGTGTTCAAAGCATCCTGAGGAGGACGCCAGTGCTGACGCTGTGTGGGGAGAGAGGAATTAACTGTTGTCTGGGTCGAATTCGGACATTGGTTGACTGGAAAAGAATTAGGTTGAGGTTTATTATCGTCAAGACGAATTCCCGCGACACCAGATTCGTGGCCTTGATTTTGTCCTGATTTGGTAGATTCATTGGTTCGAATGGCAGGCTTCGGAAGGTAGCTTAAGTGCGATCCAGACTGAGCAGCTGGAGACCTGAAAATAGACAATTCAAAACCACGTGGAATTAGTGGCAAAAAATAATTACCTGACAGTTGATTAATCATTGTTGCGTTATTATTACGACAGAGTCGACGATTAAGTGCAGTTATGCATTTATCCAATATAAATGTATTATTCAATAATTTGCAATTATCGGCAATTAAAAAAATATATTGTAGATATTTTTATAAAACAAAAATCATTGTGTTCTTTTAATAATTTTTATAAACACACCAAACACTCAACATGTATATATCCATAAATTTTATTATAAAACCATCACGTTCATATGGTTTTGTGATGACATAGTTTTGACGTTTGGTTTGTTGTTTGCCGGACTTTTAAAATTGAAGTTTTAATTGAGAAATTCATTTATTATTTTTTGTGATAGTGTCTATTTTCGAATTTTAATCAATGATTAAAATTCACAATCTTGAACTGTCCATTTGAATGGACCAATTAAATCGAAAGATTATGTTTGTGGATTAAATTGAGGTTGTGACTGGCCGAATGTATGTGTGCCAATGTGTGTATGCAGGAGGAAATTGATTTTTTTGTAATAATCACAATTAAAAAATGATTTTCGGAAAAAATTAAAAAAATGTGTACAAGACTTCGAATTTTTTTTGAGGATTGATAAATTCAAAATGAATTGCAAATATTGTATCATTCTCTTGACTTATTACGAAAAAGAAAACCTGCTGATCGTTATCAATTTATTCGATAAATACTTAACCGAAAATAAAATTGCCTATGAATTAATTATCGTCGATG
>MQRK01099806.1:286-14078 GCA_001938485.1 Girardia tigrina
ATGTGACGAATATATCTATTTAAAAAAAACAAATCACCGCTCTACATTAAATATTCCATGAGTTATAATCGATTCTTTAAAAGTCGCTCAAGTGCCCGATTTATTTTGCACCTGAGTGTATATACATAAAAATATGACTATTTTTGTAAGAATATGCATGTCATTGCTTTCAGAACATTTTAATCGGTTAAAGATACATTTGAGTGTGACTGTTGGATCATCATAAATATTAAGAAAACCAATATAAATATTAATATTTTTATTATTACAACACGTTTGATTGTCCTCAGGACATCCTTTGTCAAGGCTTTCGTAAAATTGCATCAGTCTTTTAATTAATGAATTTATTCTTATTATCTGAGCAAATAAAGAATTACACAAATTGTTAAACATTTATTCCAAGTTTTAGTGGTTAAAAATAAAAATGATTATTAATTATTTAAAAAATATTAATTCAATTAATTATTTTAAATTCTTTAAAAATTTTCAAGAAAATAAATAAACTTATTTAAAATTTTACAAGTATTTTAAATTAGAAATAAATTTAATCATTACATATTTTCAGATAATAAGAATGAAAATATTAATCAGTCATCTGTGTAGGAGAGACACAATTCCAAATCAATACACAACATTCAAACACAAAACATCAACCACTCCAAATATTCCTCTAAATAAATACATTTATTAATATTACATGAATTAACCTTAGTCGCATTACATAATTTTTGTTAAATTATCAATTTCAATTGGTGCTTCCAATCAAGTAAATATTGATTAAAAATCGGTCCTTGTAAGTATTTAAAAATACATGGGAAAATTTAAGAACAACTTTGGTAGCTTACTTGTTACAAATGCTTCGGAATTTCATTTTCCATAATCAGCAATTATAATGTAATGTGTAAGATAGTAAAATGTTAATTAATAGGAGATTTTATGAATAAATAATTAATTTTTCAGGATTTTATTTGATATTAATGGCAAAATGTTTTATTTTTTAATTTAAGAATTTTGACAACATTTGTTCATTTTAAATATTGATTAATTGGTTGTATTGAATTACAAATAATAATTCACAGAAATGTATTTCTTCATATGAATAAAAGCCCTGTCGTAAGACATAAAACTCATTCTTTGAAAAAAGCTTAGTTCACAGAGTTTGGAATTGGTCTTCCAATTTTAAAATCACAGATCATGATTTAAAAATTCTTAAAGGACTCTTGAGAGATAAAATTTCCAGAAACAAACATATAGATTACAACATTAAGCTCATATTGGACAAATTATGTACACAAATACAAGTTAAGAAAGGACTAAATGAAGAAAATTTTGGAGAGTACAAACAAATAATCAAAATACCACATTTTGAAGGATTTAAAGCATTTAAGAAGAGTATTTGAAAGTATTGGTTCGAAAATTATCGTTCGAAATTCTCGATGAAATCTTCCAAATCCGATTCTGATCCATTGAATTTTCCACATCCCATAATGTTCGTTGTCACATGAGCCGTGGTCGCCATATTAACAACATCACAATTTGAATGCAAACATTTATTGACAACACAAACAGATTCTTCACAACAATTTTCAGAGAGCATCTTTCTTTGATTGATATAGTTTTTGTTTATGTATTCAAATCTATAAAAACAATGAATGGGAAATTTTAATATTAATTTTTAATTTCTTAAATTTTATTGGATGAAAAGGCATTACGTAATTTTTTAAATAAACATTAATTTTTAAAATATATTAAATTTAATAAGTTAAAATCGTTTAGTAAAAATATTATTAAAATTCATAATTATAAAACTTTAATTAATTAGTACTTAAAATTATATCATTAGATTCAATAATCAATCAATAAACATATCAATCCCATCTGAGTAGGAGAGTCACAAATCTAAACAGCATACAACATTCCAAATTATCCCTCACAATACACTTGATTGCAGTTTGAAGATTTAATTCTCTTCAAGCTACTTCAAAATGGTTAAACCATCGTCACCAACCTCTATAGTAACAAACTTTATCGAATGAATGTAGAGCTTGGCATAAAATAAATGTAACCCCTTTGATCAAAAACTCGACATTATGCAGACAGACAACACAAAACCATACACTATTAGGAAAACTTAAGAGGAGATTTTTGTGGCCTCAACTTCAAAAATTTGGATGAGGTTGAAAACGGATAATGAACATTTTTTACGTTTAAAACAAAGAATGGTACCACAGCAAGATTTGGCAACTTGCTGACAGATTCAAGCCATTAATGAAATAGTCATTGCTTTGATTCTTTATTGTTTTTTAATTGTTGTAAAATTAAGATTGATATTTTTTTATAAAAATATCGGAAAGAACCTTTGGTTAATTCTACTAACATGAGAGTTAAACCATCATAAAGCAATTTGTTACAATTACGAGCATTGAAATAAAATAACGTGTCTTAAAATTTCATTAATATGGAAACATTTTTGTACAGAAAAGTAAAAAAATTTAAAAATAATATTTTAAATTATTTATATGTTTTATACAAAGTTATTTAGAATACTCTTCTTTGTAAAATAAAACACATAATTATATTTTTTTTCTTTCAGTTATCAATTGTTGTGGCTATAAGCAACATTGGATTTGTAATTTCCATTACATCAGTAATTTTGGGAATTTTAATTCTCAGATTTTTTAAGTATTAAATTTATTTATGAAGTGCAATCTTAATGAAAACTTTTGATCCCAGGAACCTCCATTGTGACAGGAACACGATTCACATTAATCTTTTCCTTGCCTGTCTTTTGAGATCATTATCCAGTTTATTCTCCCAACTGCAAACCAACAATGAAACGGTAAGAAATTGTTGTTGTGATTTTAGTTTGAAGAATTCCTATTGAAACTATGGGAAAATCTGAACAAAATAGTTAAAATCATTTTTTAACAACAAGAAGATAAAATGAAACTTTAATAAAATTTTAAATTTACTTATATTTAATTAAAATTTTAAAATGATTTCATTTTTTTTATCTCTGTTAGCTTGCAAACAGTGTATAAAAATCGTCGTTATACAAAAAAATTTAGCGTAATTTAAACCACTTTTCATTACTCGATTGAGCTGAAATTTCGCATATAAATTCAAATCCCGTGGCACGTTATTTAATAAAATCAAAACGATTACTCAGGGATCAACTGTGCAAGTCGGGCAGACATATTTTAGTGTCCCTGGCAAACTAGACTGGGTTCCACTCCGTCTCTAGTCTAAAATTTATGAAAGCTAACCGATATCAGCGATGACAGAATATTGTAGTACCAATGGACCGACAATTCCCTTACAAGGCCCAAGCTTCATTAATCTGGGTGTGAAGGCTGTGGGGAGTTGAAACCCCGCAGTCGATGGTATATTTGAAGGTATATTTGATGGTATATTTGATCTTTGATATGGTGATTTTTATTGTGGTTAAGGTAAATGTGATGGCTGGTGATATGGTTGATAATCTACTTTTGATGTTTCATATGGTACATTTCAAGGCTGATAGCATGACGATATTGTTCAGACAGATGTGTTCAGACAGATTTTCGATATTTTGCTTGCTTCGCCCTTTGCCTAGGCTATACCATATGTATGTACTGCGGCACTTTAAACTATAAAGCACTATGTATTGATTTTTTAAAAAATCTAAGATCATATTCTGACTATTCATATATAAGTTACTATACATGTATTCAGACAGATTTTCGATATTTTGCTTGCTCCGCCATTTAAAACCATATGAGTATAGAAATACCACTTCAAACTATATTATATTAAAACATGAATACATTGCACTATGAGCAAATGTGAACTTATTGATTCTGTACACTTGTACTAAGCTGCACATATGCAGCTTAGGCAGCCTAGGCTTAGTGTAGTATTGATTAACACATGTGTATTATTGATTAGCACATGTGCAGTATTGATTAGCACATGTGCAGCACATGTATAAAATTGATTTTTTGCACTTTTATGTGTAATTTTGATGATTTTTACATGTTTTCGATGATATTTAAGGTATTTTTCATGATTTTAAGGTGTTTTTCATGGTTTTTAGGATAATAATGATGGTTCCTAAGGTGTATATATAATATACATAATAATACAATAATATAATAATAATATAATAATAATATAATATATAATATAATATATAATATAGTATAATATAATATATAATATAATATAATATAACATAGTATAATATAATATATAAAATAGTATATATAATATATAATATTAAAATGTTACGTATCAAGGTTATGGTAACCAAGGTACTTATGATTGCTGATGAGGTACATTTAACGATTCTTGAAGTATTGTATGATGCTAAACAACATACATATATCATATGGGTTTCATATATATACGAAAAAATAGATTTTTGAGCACTTTTTTGATAATTTTAGAAATGTTAGAAAAAATCGATTTATCAGCACTTTTATAAAAATGTTGATGTGGAATCTGAATGTATGTATGTAGATTACTATTCAAGTGCATGAACACTTTTTTGATATTCTTCTTCCTTGTACCTTTTGAATCAATATGCAATTTATGCAAATTTGCACATTATGCTTATTATAGAGAAAAGTAATCAATATATGAAAATTTGAATTACACATTCAGATAGAGAATCAAAATTTACATCAAACACATGATATCAATTTTTGACCCTAGTACTGTTAAAAAATTTGATGTATTGATTTTTTCGCTTTTACACATGTGCAACTTGAAAAAGCACTGTGTTAGCACATTAGAAATGTGCGGCACAATGTGCACTATCGATTAGCACTTTTAAAATATCAATTAGCACATTTGGACACTGTGCAGTGATCGATTAGCACTTTTTTTTACGGTCCTTAGTTACGGGGTCATGGTTGCTATGGATACGGGAACCGTTACCGCGGTTACAACCACCTTGGATCACTGTATCCGCTGCTAATGAAAAACGTCCCTTGGTTACCTTTGCTATGGTAACCATGACCTTGTTTACCGCTACCATGTGAACCGGAACGATTGCTGCCTATACTATGGTAACCGTGACCGTTGCTGTGGTGATCGCCGGAGATCGCCGACACTGTTGCTAAGGTGATCGCTACCGTTGCTGCCTATGGCTAGGGAACCAAGTACCCAATCAGAAGCGTTGCTAAGGTGATCGCGACCGTTGCTTTGGTAACCGTGCGCGGTAACTGCTTACGCTGCCATGGTAACCGCGCGGTAACTAGTTACGAACCCCCCCGGGGGGGGCTGAGGCCGAACCCGCATTTTTCCCCTACTCCCATGGCAGACGCTCATCAACGATTGACAACGACGAATTGAATGAGCTGGTGGAAGACGATGCACGCACAACTATTCGAGCATTTGCAGAAGAGCTTAATGTTGATCCTTTAACCGTCACTTGGCATTGAAACAAATTTAAAAGTCAAAAAAGCTCCATAAATGAGTGCCTCAAGAATTGAACGAAAGACAAAAAAATCGTCGTTTTTAGGTGTCTTCCGTGCTTCTTTTGCGCAACAAGACCGACCCGTTTCTCGATCAGATTGTAACGTGTGATGACAAGTGGATTCTCTTCGACAATCGACGACGTTCGACACAATGGTTGGACTTCGATGAGACTCCTCACTCCTTTCAAAAACCGAAACTCCTCTAGAAGAAGGTTATGGTGAATGTTTGGTGGTCTGCAGCCGGTCTCATCCATCACAGCTTTCTGAATACGGGTGAAATGATCACCGCAGAGAAGTGCAGCCAAAAAAATTGACAAAATGCATCACGAGCTCTGATCTATGTACCCTAGATTGGTTAATATGTAGGAGCCAATTCTCCTCCCTGACAACGCCCTGCCACAGATCACAAACCGACCTTATAAAGGCTAAGCGAATTTGTCTACGAAACTCTACTACAAAACTCTAAGAACTCACCCTACTCACGGGACCTCTCGCCCATGACTACCATTTTTCCAAGCATCTGGACAACTTCCTATAGGAAAAATGCTTCAAAAACCAAGATGACGCCAAAGACGTTTTTAACGCTTTCATCGCATCCAGAACTCAGGAGTTCTACACGAGAGGTATCAATAAACTTGTTTCTCCTTTGCAAAAATGTATTGATTCTGATGGTTTTTTTCGATTAATTAAGTTTATTTTGTGTTGAGTTACATTTGTTTTTTTTGCGACAACCTAATATTATAAGTATTTTTAGAAAATTATGGTGGAATTTTGTGTTAAAATAAATAAATATTTTTAGTACGTCTTTCTGTTTTTACTTAGAAACTCATTTATATTATTGTGATAAAAGTTTCAAAGTACTAAAATGCACAGGGAGAATTACACAAAATGGAATTTTTATTCTTCAAACTTCATTAAAATTATTCCACAAATATTAAAATTAAGGACTAATAATAATTGACATTTTTTCCTTTAATAATTTATTTATTTTACAGAAAAATTACAATTTAATAGTTATTTGAAAAAAAATTTTAAAAAACCAGAAAATGCATTTTGTAAAAAAGATAATTTCTCGTCATTATTAATGACGCTTATAAATATTATTTGGGACTTTCAATAGACAAATAAGAATTAAATTTTGAAAATAAATGAAATATTTAAAATTAATAATAAATAATTCCAACGATCCCAAGGGTTTGAGACACATTTTATGTTTTGGTCTCAGTTAATAAAACATTAGAATTTATATTCTGTTTTTGATAAAAAAAAATTTTGAAATAAATAAATACTTATAATTTTTCAATAAAATAAGTAATAAATATTTAGTGCGAAAAATAGAAATTCAAGAAATTACAATGATAATGAATTTTAATAATCAAAATAGCAACCACTCATTTCGGACTACTTTTGGTTAAACGATTTTTCACCCACTTTCTGTGATCACATTGAACTGAAATTCTGCCAGAATGTATAATTCCAATGACAATACTGTAATCAATTAAAAATTACTTTCTGAATCCTTCCTGCTCTTCTTCTTGAGGGACTCTTGGTCTATGATCTTGGTTCTCTTGTCGATTTAATTCTGTCTGGTCCGCGAATTCCCTGAAACAAGATTCGTATGAACATTGAAACAGTTTCATCCGCGGTCTGATAAGTTTTGGCATGTCTTCTGATCTCCGCCCAATTATTATTCGCCTCTCGCATATTATTGAGTCGATCCTATCTTTCATCTTGAGTTGAGCGCTTTCCTGCTGAATTAATATTAAGAAATCATCATATATTCAATATTAACTATTTTAAAATCTCTAATTTAAGTTAAAAAAAACCAAATTAACGGAATAAACAAATGTAAAATTAAAGGTAATAAAATAAAAGGGAAAATTAAAAATTAAATTTTAATCTAAAAATATGAATTAATTAAAATTGATAAAAATTAATAAATCGTAAAATTAAATATGTGCATTTATCAAATATTTTTATCTATAAAAATCATTATGTCAAAAATTAAAAAGAATGAAATGGTTTCTGAGAAAATTTGATGAAATACTCTAAATTTTTAAAAAATCAGTTTTGTGGTGTTATAAAAGTTTGTGTTACTGTAGTTTTAATTCAATGACTGATTTATCGAAACCCATAATGTCGGATGAAAATGATTTGGCCGGAATCGGGGCTCTCAATAGTAACATAGTTTCATGATATAATTTAGTGGTTATTAACACATTGACTGCTGTTGACATCATGCACCGAACGTCTGCTACGCGCGCTACGCGTGGGACAAAAAAGTTTTCTAACAAAAGGAACTAATGGTTTTTTCTTTTATTATCATAGAGACTCTTTTGAATGTAAGTAATGTAAGCCAAAGTACGAGATATCTCGTACTCAGTATTCAATGTGTTAAAGTACAAATATGGGTCAAATTTAACAATTAGATCAACATGAAAAGATGGATTTGGTATTAGCATCAGCGTATAAAGCTTAAAATATATTTAAATGTTTTCTTTAGTCATTAAAACTGACTGTGTTTTTACCTAAGCCGAAAGGATACATTTATCAAGAAATCAATATGTAAATGTAGAATGTTTTATTATTTTTGGGAGTTTCAATCAGTAGCAACTTGGATATTCCAGGGTGATTCTCTTCAATTGCAATATCATCTAAAATGGCTCTCTAAAATCGACAAAGTATGTACCAGTTTCAATATTAGTGCTTTTTCTAAAATTGCTACAACCGGTAGAGAATAGTTAATTACTTCCGGGAATCCTCCGCCCATGAGAGAAAACGAAATTATTTGTTTCAATCGATTAATTCTATTATATAAATGATAATTTTCACATTCATTCGGATAATAATTATCTATACTCTTCATTTTCCTGGGAAATTATTGACTTTTCTATTGGGTTTGTCCAAATAACAGTCAAACATCAAATAACTTTTACCGGATAGCTTTGATGAGACTCACACATAATAATCTTTTCATTAGGAATAATCAATTTTATTAATATTTCAGAAACAAATCGTTTCTCAATTATCTTTTATTGTATGATAATTGAAAATCTTGTCCGTCATTTTTGTATTTTTATCGATTTCTTAAAATGTTTCGAATAAATACGTCTGTTGATCTTATGAAGAACACTAATATGATTTTCATCCTTTTTAATATTAGGTTGAGGAATAAGTTCCCGCCGTTTTTTGAATTTTTAATCAATTTTTAATCAATTTAATATTTAGATTAAATTTTTTGATGTAATGTTATATGTTATTTGAAAGTTATTGTTTTGCTCTAAAAATGTTGTATTTTGGTTTTTTATTCAGATTAATTTTTGTCGATTTTTAGACTATTGAAATGGAGTGTCAAGTCGACAAAAAGGAGCATTTCTGTCACCTTCTATTGTTTGTGTATTGTTAGCGTTTGAACAAATTTTGCATGAAGACGCGCGTCAAACCACTCGAGAATTGGCGGAACAAATGGATTATTATCAAAAAACTGTCGTGAACCACCTGAAATCAATGGGAAAAGTTCAAAAAATGGGAGCTTGGATCCCACATCTTTTGACCGAAAACAACTAAACCAGCGATCTACAATTTCGGCGAGTTTGCTTGCCCGTCATCGCTCTACTCACGGTCATAAGCAACATTTTCCTTAGCAAATTGTAACGGGTGATGAAAAATGGTGCCTGTACGTCAACATGAAACAGCGCAAAGAATGGCGTAGCCGAGAAGAACAATCGACACCGCGAGCAAAACAGGATCTTCATTCACGAAAGACAATGCTATGCGTTTGGTGGGGTTGGGAAGGAATTATTCATTATGAATTGCTTCCTCGAAATCAAACAGTGAACGCAGAACTTTATGTCCAACAGCTGCATAGACTCCACGCCGCTATAAGACAAAAACATCCGGATCGACAACATGGCGTTATTTTGCAACACGACAATGCACGTTCTCATATTGCCAGAATGACAAAAGAAGCTATTCAAACGCTTGGTTGGGAAGTGTTACCGCACCCTCCTGACTTGGCTCCATATGATTTTCATCTTTTCCGTTCGCTTTCTAACGCTTTGCGTGGTGTTTCGTTCAACAATGATGGAGAACTGCAAGTTTGGTTGGCTGAATTCTTCGAGTCATGACCGGGCGATTTCTACCAAAGAGGCATTGAAAAACTCGTTCAACGTTGGGAAAAAATCGTGAAAAATGACGGAGATTATATTTGTGATTAATTTGTAGTAACTTTTTTGTTAAAAAATAAAATTTTAATTTTTCAAAAAAAACGGCGGGAACTTATTCCTCAACCCAATATTATCATAATTAGGACAATAAAACTAGGACAACTTTCGTTAGTTTAAATCGGGCTTAATTGATAAGATTTAGAATGAATCGTTATAAAAAATATTTCAAACAAATATTTCCGTTTTACACAATTAAATTCATTTTAATGATTGATCGATTTAATAATTTAATCTTAAATTTAACTGAAAAAATATTTAATGATTTTTGTTTTACAAACTTTTAGTCAATCGGTTTTGAAAATTTAGTTTAAACGTTTTTACTTAAACAAAATTAATAATTTTGTTTTAATATTTTCATAGTTTATTTGCGTTTTCTTTCAAACTACTTTTGTTACAAGATGCACGACACAACGCTGTGCTTGATATCTTCGCTGCTGAAATTAAAGCACACTACGGTGGCGTAGTAGATGTGAATGAAACTTGCCGGTATGTTCCTTCCACGAAGCGCGTTGATTTGCAAATCTTCTTTGAATCAATAAAAACTTTGTTCCTTCTTGACGTCAAATGCCCCTATGATCCCATGCACAATCTTGAGAATGCTGACCGAAAGAATGTGAACAAATATTTCCTCTTAATGTTACAAATTAAAGATATATGTGGGTACAGAGTCGTCCTTGACACAATCATTGTTGGGGCTCTTGGTGCATGGTGGATCTACAATGATATCTAATTAACCCATTCAAAAATATTCCTCAGAAATCATTCGGATAGTAAATATTTTAATTGATTCATGTTTAATCATCAGGTTTACGCATTTTGGCAAAATTTTAGTTCAATCGGATCAAGGAAAGTTGGTAGATGATTGTTTAACAAATTGCTTCACGAAATTATACAAATATTTAACAATTAATAAAATATTTTCAACAAAAATATTTTGGAAAATTTTTTTTAAATATTTAAAAATTAGAATTTGTTTTAATGAACACAAAAATTATTTAATTAGATAAACAAAAAAGGAAAGAATATTTGAAAGAATGATAATAAAAGTAGAAAAACTGTTTATTTATGCCTCTTATTTCCGGTGAATATTAATGAATATTGTTTTATTGACAAAAGATTTTGAAGGATTCTGAAGCTAAGAGAAAACATTTACTTTTTTATATATTTTATTATTTATCAAATATACGTTGATTAAATTTGATATATAAATCATTATATATATTAATTAATTTTGAAAGTAAATTATTATTCTTTTTTCAGTTTGTAAATATTCTTTAGTAATTTTAAAAGGGAAAATGTAAATAGTTTTATATTAAAGCTGTCTCAACGACAGAAACGGCTACTCGAATTTTGAGAACAATTTTTCTTTCAAATTTTAAATATTATATTTCTTTTCTTTATAAACAAAACGAAATAATTTACATTGTTGTGATACAATATAAATTGGAAATGGAAACACCTAAAATAAATATTGGTAAACGAAGGTAGCAGGAAAACGAAAAAAATATTCTCACTCTTTTTAGTTGATTTGTTTCTTTTTCATTCTTTTTAAAATTTACATGTATATATTCCTTATAATAAATCAAAAATATAATAAACGATACGACTTGAAGGCCATGGCCGTTACTTTTGACCAAGAGGAGATAAACATAAAGATGATTGTCTGTTTGTCTGATCATACACCAATTGAAAACGATATTACCAAATACAACCAAACTTTTCCCCAACCTTCTTTATACACTGTAAACTTTTGTTTCGAAAAAAATTACGTTCAGCTAGATAAAATACCTAGTTCTCCTTTCGGTTACCCCTTTATCTAGTCGATATGTGTTTGAAGACGATACAATTATATGTGACCAAATTGTCCACAAACCTTCCTCTTACACAAAGACAGGTTGACTTCAACTTTTTTTTCGAAAAAAAATTTATGCACCACCGAAAGCATAATTGATTACATCTGCCATAGACCACCAAATACTCACCATCAGCTTCTTTTGATGATTGATGTGCTTTAGACTGCGTTTTGGTGCTTCATTTGTATCCAACCAGCTTGCTGAATGTTTTCGATTATCATATTGGATCCATGCTTCATCACAAGTGACAATTCAATTCAAAACGTGATCACTTCATCAAGCAAACATCCAAACGCTTTTGTTTTGATGATACATTAAAATACTTATATACTTTTAATGTAGAAAAAACTGTGATTCAGAGATAATTTACCATAGGTTATTGAATAATAAGAGAAGGATAAGTAGAGAGAGATATTCGCTGATTGACAGATATAAAGATATAAATGTTTCGTAGAGAGAACATCAAATACCTCTAGATCTAACAGCAATGCTGCTACTGCGACATAATTACTGATGAGTCGTTCGATTACCTGGAGAGTATAACAGATGAGCCTGGACAGACGCAGAACTTGCTGACGCACTCAAATTGTGTAGACTATTGTCAGGTAGCGAGCTTGTTGGAGATCACTGACAGTGATACTTTCTTTTGATTGCCAGTCGAGACATCCCCCACCAACGCTACTATCCCGCAACTGCGCAGCTACGTCGACTTTGTTATCATTGCTCGACGTAATATTTATTTATTTTTATTTATGATTTTTCTGCTTAATTGATTAATAGATATTTGGTTTATTTGAATTTCTCTTTATTAAAAAAGTATTATAAAAATTTTAAAACAACATTGTTTCGTTAAAATAAAAGTTTTGTTATTTTATAAATTGTATGTTAAAACTTTGCATTAAATTGGTATTTTTCAGAATACGTGGTGTAAAATTGTTATGACTTTACATAATTATTTGATCATGGCAAATTTTACTTGGGTTTTTGTCGAAGCTTTATATCTGCATAATGTTTTGACGCTTCACACATTCAAAGAAACATCCGGTCTTGTATTCCTTTATATTTTAATTGGTTGGGGTGAGTACATTTTAGTACGTATATGAAATTATATGTTATTACTTTAGAAATTTAAAAAATTGGTGTAAACTCATACGATTTGATAAACAGTTTTCACAACCTCTTCGTATAAGAATAATTTAAGATGATTTGATTTCCTGATATTATATTGTATCATTTCACGTTTTACTTCCATGCTTCTCGTATAAGGTATGAAGGCGTACAATACTTCCTGCAAATTATTAGAATACTTCAATCATATTAGGTGTTAAATTTTTATTATCAGAAACCGTTTGTACTTGATTTGGTGGGGAACTGAGAGCATTCGGGTCCATAGAGATGCACTCCCCACTTCATCTTTCATGTTGATCAACGCAAACAAGTGACACCCGGTCATTTGCACTTGCTAGTGAGGGGATCTTTGGTCAGCAATTGAGCGCATCTCATCTGTAACATGACATCCAAGAAGCTGATTCGGAGATCGAGACGATCACCAACTGCTGAACGACACTCGGTACTCAATAGAGCAGCGCCTGAAGGCCGAAAATCAGAGGCATCCACTGGTAGTAGACCAACACGTGATTTGATATGGACTGCGAGAAATTCATCGGATGCAATCACTCGGTTCAACATATGTTATAAAACACGATCGATGACAATGCGAATTGATAATGCGAAACGAACGAAGACAATAGCAACGAAACAATAAAGAAAACTGATCATTGATTCTGTCGATCGAATCGTCGAGTCTGAGATTTTCAATAACGGAAAAATCTTTGAGATATTGTAAAAAAAGCGAAATGAACATGATTAATGGAATAAATTCAAAATTGATAAAAAAGAAAGAAATTCGAATCATCTTTAGTCACAATTTCAAACCCTTATGTACCTTCTATAAACAACAAAAGAACATTTAAACAAATTCTGCCACACAATTCAATATATTTATTTATCTTTTATCAATCAATGTTTTTTGTACAAAAATACATATATATATATACATTGTAAGGTAAAATCTATATAATAGGGATAGAAACAAGACGACGCGTTTCGAGTTAAAAAAATCCCATCATCAGGTCATATACAGGGTGGGCCAAAAGTAGGGTTACAGTTAACACTTAAACATTTTATCTTTATTAGAAATTTAGACATTTATTTACATACATTATATTTACATAATAAACATTTTACATTG